>SJXQ01004775.1:294278-318970 GCA_006408695.1 Aepyceros melampus
GTTCTCTCTATCCTTAGGTGACTCAGCATACCAAGTACCTCCAGTTCTGAGAGACAGAATGAGGGCCACAAGCCTTGCTTGCTTCCTGGGGACAGTGATAGGATCAGCTAACATGCTAGCAAGTAGCCTGTCTCCATCTGAAGGGTTTTTCTCTCTATAATCTGGCCACCCTTATCAGGCTGAAGCAGAAGGAGAGAGTGTACCCAGAGGGGGCTTACTCCAGCCGCTGCCATCCTGAGCCCGGCTTGTTTACTTCTTCTGTCTGTTGATTTGGCAAATCCTTCCCTATCCAAGGACCTGCAGATGGTGACTGCAGCCATGAAATTAAAAGACGCTTGCTCCTTGGAAGAGAAGCTATGACCAACCTAAACAGCACATTAAAAAGCAGAGACATTACTTTGCCAACAAAGGTCCATCTAGTCAAAGCTATGGTTTTTCCAGTAGTCATGTATGGATGTGAGAGTTGGATTAGAAAGAAAGCTGATGTTTTTGAACTGTGGTGTTAGAGAAGACTCTTGAGAGTCCCTTGGACTGCAAGGAGATCCAACCAGTCCATCCTAAAGGAAATCAGTCCTGAATATTCATTGGAAGGACTGATGCTGAAGCTGAAGCTCCAATACTTTGGCCACCTGATGTGAAGAATGGACTCACTGGAAAAGACCCTGATACTGGGAAAGATTGAAGGCAGGAGAAGGCAGAAGATAAGATGGTTGGATGGCATCAGCGACTCGATGGTCATGAGTTTGAGCAAGTTCTGGGAATTGGTGATGCACAGGGAAGCATGACGTGCTGTCATGGTCCATGCAACCCCATGGACTCATGGGGTTGCAAAGAGTCGGACACGACTGAGTGACTCAACTGAACTGAACTGATTCCTTCTGCTTCGAATTCTCTTTCCCTGGCTTTTTGCTGTCTGAGAGCCTTCTTATTCTTTACAACTCAGTTTGGTTAGTTACCTCCCTCCCTAGCCCCACTGCACTGCTCTCTACCTCCACCTCATAATTCTTCATAATGCTCATCACAGTTTGTAACCATTTATCTTTTATTATATTTGAAAAAACATTTATTTATTTATTTGACTGCATCCGGTCCTAATTGTGTCCTGTAGGATCTTGGTTGTGGCGCCTGGGTGTCTCTCTAGTTAAGGTTCAGGCTCAGTAGTTGTGGCACTCAGACTTAGTTGCCCCGTACACGTGGGATCTTAGTTCTGCAACCTGCGTCCCCTGCATTGGAAGGCGAATTCTTAACCACTGGGCCACAGGGAAGTCCCTGTCTTCTATTTTTAACCTCATGGTCGCTCCACATTGCAGGGCACCTAAAAGATGTTAAGTAGGTATGTGTTGGATAATCGAATGAATGAATTTTAGGGACCCAAGATGCTAGTTAAGTGTTTGGCTCAGGGCATGACTCTTAGGAGGTGCTTAGTAAATGGCAACTTTTAGTGAAAACCAACACGGCAGGGTGTAAATACCAGTGTATTGTGGTTAAAACACACGTGTGGGGACAGGGATGCAGGGAGAAATTAAGGTTGAAAAGATGAGCTGGCACCAGATTGTGCTGGTCCCCTGGTCCTAAGCCAGAGTTTTGACTTCCTGAAAAACATTGCTGAGAGTCACTGATGGGCCAGTAATTTTAATTCCAGAGCTCTGCTCCTGAGCTGGGGGCTCAGACTCTTTGTACACTTGAAGAGGTTGTGCTGTGTGGTTGTGGGAGTGCAGGGTCGGAGGCAAACTCCCCACCAAAGTGGGGAGTTCCCCACTATAGTGGCACTGTTCCTGGCTGGAGGTGGGGCACAGAGGATTGGGGCCACCTACAAGTCAGATTTGCTGACAAACGTTCGTGTAGTCAAAGCTATGGTTTTTCCAGTAGTTGTATACGTATGGGAGCTGGACCATAAAGAAGGCTGAGCACCGAAGAAATGATGCTTTTGAACTGTGATGCTGGAGAAGACACTTGAGAGTCCCTTGGACAGCAAGGAGATCAAACCAGTCAATCCTAAAGGAAATCAACCCTGAATATTCACTGGAAGGACTAATGCTGAAGCTGAAGCTGCAATACTCTGGCCACCTGATGTGAAGAGCTGACTCACTGGAAAAGACTCTGATGCTGGGGAAGACTGAGGGCAAGAGGAGAATGGGGTGACAGAGGATGAGATGATTGGATGACATCACTGATTCAACGGACATGAATTTTAGCAAACTCCGGGAGATGTGAAGGACAGAGAAGCCTGGTGTGCTGTAGTTCATGGGGTGGCAAAGAGTCAGACACGACTGAACAACGGAACAAAAGCAGAGTCAGATGTATGGACTTCTATTCTAGCTCCTCTCCTTGTCAACCATGTGAGTTCTTCCAGCTTCATTCACATCTCAGATCCCATTTCCCTTCACCCGTAAAGAGGCTGCATTAAGTACGTGCCTCATAGGGTCTTGGTGAGGATAAATGAAGTTGTGCCTGCAAAGGGCTTAGCAGAGAGCCTGGTGCTCACTGAGCTTTCAGGAAAGCCAGCTGTTATCTCCATCCAACGTTGGGGGCTTCAGAAAGGGCATTCCAGACAGAGGGAACCACGAATGCAAAGAAAAAAACAGAGATGTGAAACAGGAGGGTGCTTTGGAGTGGCGGAAGCTTGCGGTGCATGCTGGGGGCAGCAAGAAAAACAGAGGAGACCACAGGCCCAGAACCTGCAGCACGTGGGCCACGAGCTGCATCTTGTCTGGACGGCTCTGAGGCCCGCTGCAGGGTGGTGGGCTGGGAATGATGTGATCTGATTTCTGGAGGGGGAAGGATGGGTTGGAAGGGCAAAGCTGCAGCCCAGAGGCCAGTGGGCAGGCTGTTGGGTGGCCCTGGTGAGAAAGGATGGGCCTAAACTCGGGTGCCTGGAAGGACAAGAGGGAACAGATAAGAGAGTAGGTGATGAGGAGGAGTGGACAAAGTGCAGGGATGATGGGTGTGGGAAGCAGCTGTATCCTGGGGGCTACAGGGTTTCTTCCTTTTCGGTGGGAGCTTAGTTCCCCAACCAGGGATTGAACCTGAGCCCTCTTGAAGTAAAAGCTTGGAATCCTAACCCCTGAACCTCCAGGGAATGCCCTTTTCTATCTTTTTTTTTTTTTTTTTAAAGTTTTTTTTGGTTAGGTGCTTGAGGGATCATAGAGCTGAAAGCATAGTGAATGCACATAGGTTTGGACCCAATAGTTAGACTTTTCTGAGAATTAAGAAGCTTCCTGAAAAACCTCTCTTTTGTTCTGACTCTCGATGTGGAAAGTCTTCCTAAAATCTCTGAATAATTGATTCCTCCCTGAGTGACAAGGGATCCTTCTGTGGGGACATTGCACATACTTGTCCCTGCTGGGCTGGAGTCTGGATGAAGGAGCGGGAATGTTCTGGCTTGGCCTGGAGGTGGCTGAGCCGGAGGTTGTATTTGGAAGCTATTTTCAGAGTCCGTCAGTTTTCTTGTGATTTTCTTTCGTCTTCTCAAAGTGTGTACAAAGAGACAATTCCAGTGAATGGGAATGTTTTATGTATTTTCAGACTGTGGACCAAGGGCCAGGCAATCTGGCTTTCTTTGTTCTCTTTTAACATTTATATTAATCTATTTGTTTGGCTGTGCCAGGTCTTAGCTGTGGCACATAGGATCTAGTTACCTGACTAGAAATCGAACCTGGGCCCCCGGCACTGGGAGCTTGGAGTCTTTGCCACTGGACCACCAGGGAAGTCCCCCAGGCAACCTTTTGAAAGTGGTGTAAGTTAAGCTCCTTCCTGTGTCCTCTCCTCAGACATTTTTTGGTGAGTGTGGACAGGGAGCCATTCTTCCAAAGAACCATAGGTCTTAGATTTTACACTTTACAGGTGGAGAAAATGAGACTCCAGGAGGAAGGTGATGAGATGTGCTCAGGTCCAGTTGTGAATTACTGTTGGGGCTGGGCTGGGCATGTGCTGCCCTTCCTGGCACTCCTATGGCTCCATGCCAGGCAGCTGGCATGGCCTCTTGTGGAGTGGTCGGGGGTGGGGGGCTTGATGTGCTGAGGAATGTCCACATAGGCCCCCGGCTCAACTCAGGGGCGCACACCCGGCAAGAGAGGACCCTCGCAGACAGGATGGTGGTTGTTGTTACTGTTTAGTTGCTCAGTCTTGTCTGAATCTCTTGTGACCCCATGGACTTTAGCCCATCAGGCTCCCCTGTCCATGGGGATTCTCCAGGCAAAATACTGGAGTGGGTTGCCATGCCCTCCTCCAGGGGATCTTCCCGACCCAGGGATTGACCTGAGTCTCCTGCATTGGCAGAGACAGATGAATTCTTTACCACTGAGCCACCTGGGAAGCACCCCCTGCCCCCAGATAGGATAGGGCTCAACCACTGCCCTAAGCCCCCAATTTAGAGGCCCATCCCTACCCCTCCTCCTGATCTGAGATGGGCCCAGAGGTGTGGTTGGAGGTCAGGAGCTAAAACCAGAAGGATGGGGTTGTTTGCCTCCTTATGAGAAAAGGAGCGGAGAGCCCTGAGTGAATGGGGTGGAAAATGGTCTGCATCCTATTCCAGCTGATTGCTGTGCTGAGCAGAGGCCTTTGTCTGCGTTGCCAGGGGAACCAAAGTTTCTGCCTCCTTCCGGGGCTGTGATTGGCTCCTGGTAGAGCCTGAGCTTTGGTGAATGGAGGGGCCTCCCTCCTGCCTACGTCTTCTCCGTGGAAGTGAGAGACTAGAGCGAGACTGGGGTCCCCATGGAAGCACTGCGTAGGCTTCCGTGCTCCTCTTCTTCAGCTCTAGAGGTGATGGGTCCCCACGTTTGTTCACTATTCATTTATCCCAAGCAGCATCTGCTCCAGGCCCTTCATTCTTCCAGATCTGGGAAAACTAACCTATGGGTCAGGGGACCTGGCGTGGCCACAGATTCACTCGTGGCCTTGGGTGGGTCCCTTGCCCTCCATGTGCCTCAGTTTCTTGACCTGTAAAGACCAAGGCCTTCTAGCTCTGACTTCCCTAACCACACAGGCCATATCACCTCCTTTTCGACCTCCCATCCTCCCACCTGGCCTCTTGTTGAGCTCTGATCATGTTCTTTTTTGTAGGTGCCCCTGTAAGATGCAGGGCAGAATGGAGCGTTGCAACCAGCTCTTAGCATTGTCTCATTTTTTCATTTTTCCTTCTCTTCTAGAAGCCCCAAATTTTGTAGCCCCCTCTTGTCTTGTCCCTTCCACTTGGGCCCAGGCTCGGGGTTGTATGCCACAGGGTAGCTAAGGATGGCTGCCCATCTCTACTCAGGGTGGGGCGGAGCTGCAGTCAGGCAGAGCGTGCTGGGGCAGGCGTGAGTGGTTGGAAAAGCCGAGGGACTCGGCAGTCCTGGGTTCCTGGCCTCATCTGGCTATGTGCCAGCGAGGTGACCTTGGCTGGGGTGCTCAGCTTCAGTTTCTGCATCGATGACGCAGGAATAATAATGCCACCCGTGGGGCTGTGGCAGAGGTTGAACAAGATGGCATGCCTGCCATATGGGAAATCCCAAGTCCCTTCCCTGGTCCCTCCTCTAAAATAGGCAGGGAGCTGGGGAAAGTCCAGGTTGAGGAGGGCTGGAGGTGGCAGGGCCCGTGGTGCCACGTGGCAGATTGAAGCCGCTGCTCTTCCCCGGCAGTGCCAAAAAGCAGGCAGCAAAGCGTTGCCTTGGGCGGGTGATGTCTGAGGAGGGGAGGCCGCGTGTCAAAGCTAATGTTTGAATAACACTTTTAAGATCCTCCAGGGACTTCAAATGAGGCTCTTTCAGATGAGCTGAAAATGAAGCAAAGTAATAAGAGACTGAGCTCACTGGCAGGAAAGGGGGCAGCTCATTGGTCCTGGCCTTGTCTCTGCCAGCCATGCTCATGAGCACAGGCTAACCGGGAGGGTGGTCCCCACGTGTACGCTGTGGGCAGCCGTAAGGAAAGTCTGTTTTCTCAGAACAAGGGTGTCGTGGGCGATTGCTGGTAGTGACTCGGCCCTGCTTCTTGCTGACTCACTAGATTGAGGGTCAGAGGTAGCATCTTAGGTCACTGGCCTTCAGTGCCTGGTCTGGCGTTTTAGCTCTGTGGCCCAGCCTCCCTCCTCCCAGCTTGGCCGCGGCCTGCCCTGGGTGTGGCAGGAGGCAGGGATTGATGCTGGGGCTGGGACAGTGAAGTGGGACGTGAGTTGTTGGGGGTTCTTCCCTCCTCTGCTCAGGTTTGCCCAGGGTCTGTGATGAGGTGGGGGGACAGAGGAAGGAGGTTTTCAGGTGAAGAAAGCAGGCTGGCGATATGACTCTGGGTGTAGGGGGTGTCTGCTTATCCCAAGGAGGTCCAGCTCTAAGGGGTGGGCCTCAGAGAGGCTGAGGGAAGGGCCGAGAAGCGAGCATGCGTGTGTGTGCGCGCACGCGCGCGCCTGCCCCCACATGCGTGCTTATGCAGAATGAGATCCCCATGGGAACAAGTGATAGAACTGGTGAGTGATTATGGCCCAGGAGGCCTTCCCTTGTAGCTCAGCTGGTAAAGAGTCCACTTGCAGTGAGGGAGACCTGGGTTTGATCCCTGGGTTGGGAAGATCCCCTGGAGAAGGGAAAGGCTTCCCACTCCAGGATTCTGGCCTGGAGAATTCCATGGACTGTATAGTCCATGGGGTTGCAAAGGGTTGGACATGACTGAGCGACTTTCACTTCATTTCACTATGGACCAGGAAGGCTTCCCTTATGCCTCAGTGGTAAAGAATCTGCCTGCCAACGCAGAAGACACGAGTTTGATCCCTGCGTCAGGAAGATCCCCTGGAGAAGGAAATGGCAACCCACTCCAGTGCTCTTGCCTGGAAAGTCCCACGGATAGAGGAGCCTAACAGGTTACAGTCCATGGGGTCGAAGAAGAGTCAGACACAATTTAGGGATTAAACAGCAGCTGTCTCCTCTATGGCCCAGGAGAGCCTTGTCCTGGAGACGGGAGAGAGTCCTGGCCAGGCCCTTCTGCCTGAGGCCTTCTCTGCTTTGCTTGAGCTGGGCTGGGAGCTGAGGGCCATGGGGTGGTGCCTCACCGCCTCTCCTGGTGCCTCGTTTGCAGTGGAAGGCCTGCTGCTCGTGGGGACACTGGCCACTCTGAGACTCCTCATTGAGGAATATGTGGGGGTGGATGGCTGCCTCCTCTTGGTGCCTGGATTGTGTTGTGAATGCTGTTGGGGATGTGGGGGCAAGCTTTGGGTCACCAGCGCCTCCAGGCCACACTGGCCTTGGGGATCCCCACTTCCATCTCTCCCCTCATCTCCAAGACACCCCACCCTTCTTTTCAGCTTCCCCACTACCTCCCTGGCCTGTTCCCCCTCGTCTCCTTGACTGCTCAGTGTGGGTCCTCAGGGCTCCATTGCAATTACTGAATTTTTCTTTTCAATAATCCTTTTAAAAAATAATCAAAGTAATAACAGTACAGAGATTTCAGAAAACAGGAAGAGGGGGAAAAAAATGACTCTTGAGTACTGTTGAGAGTTTGGTGTGTTTCCTTCCAGCCATCATTTGCCCCAGTACATCTTCACGGCCACCCTGCATTTTTCACTTAATGGTGTATGCAGAGCCCCATTTTGGGGTCATTCCAGAGGATTCCATTAAAGACGCTGGTCTATTTGCCTCTGTTCTTGTTGATGGACAGCCATGTTGTTTCCAGTTTTTGCTCTTTTAAGTAACGTAGCAATGAACATGCCCTAAAGTGTTTTTTCCTGTATTTCAGATGATATCTGTTAGGGTGGGGCCCCAAAAGGGAGACTTTGGGTCAAATGCTGTGGGTGACTTTCAGATGGTAACTCTTGACCAACTGCTGTGCCACTTTACAGCCCCAGCGTCCAGGGTGATGGGACAGGAACTGCTGTGGGTTCCTTGCAGGTCTGAAGAGCCTGTTCCTAGTGTCCAGGCCCTCATTCACTCTCAGATGGGGGCGGAGTAGGGATGTGGAGTGAGGTTGCCTGGGTTCAAACCATGCTCCCTTCTCTACTGCTTGAGTCCATTTCCTTGGCTGTAAAATGGGCATGACTGGGGCTTCCCAGGTGGTCCACTGGTTAAGAATCTGCCTTCCGATTCAGGGGATGTGGGTTTGATCTCTGGCTGGGAGAGCTAAGCCTCTGGCAACTAAGCCTGCATGCCGCAACTAGAGAGAAACCCACAGCGTAGGGCCGGCCCACTGCAGTGAAAGATCCCATGTGCCGCAACCACAGCCAGATAAATAAACAAATATTTTAAATGGGCATGATGGGAGTGACTACCTCACAAGGTCATCATGGAGCTTCAGCATCTGTAAAGCGTGGATGCACTCAGCCTGGCACTTGAGAGATGCTGAGACATGGTTCAGGGAGAGGAAGCTACCTAGTGATTCAGACTGAACGAGGCCAGCACCCAGGCTCTGCCTTCCGGAAGTCTCTCCCTGCCTACCAGAGGAGCTAGCCCACCCCTGGGGATGGTCTGCTTGATGGGGACCAGTGTCCCTACCTGAGAATGTGGTCGAGGGGCTGAGTTCCTGGAGTGGAGCTGTTAGATAGCATCTCCTTTTCTCCCAGAACCATCCCTCTTTCTGGGGTGCTGTTTCCCCCCAGGTGTCTCTCTGGCCTGTTCCCTAGGGATGATTTGAGGTTTGTTCTGGCCCTAGGAATCTCCCTGACTGGCCCTTGAGGAGAGAATTTCATTGAGGGCTTCAATCCTGGAGGGAAAGGTGGGCTCCAAGGCTATATTAATTTTCTATTGCTGTTGTAACCAATTGCCACACACTTAAGAGGCTTAACACAACTTAAATTACCATATAGTTTTGGAGGTCGGAAGTCTGAAAGTGAGCCTTATGGGGCTTGAATCAAGGTGTTGACAGGATTGAGTTCCTTCTTGAGGCTCCAGGGGAGAATCTGTACCTTGCCCTTGCCAGCCTCTAGAGGCTGCCCACATTCCTTGGCTTATGGCCCTCTCCTAGCAGTGGCATCACTCCAACCTCTGCTTCCACTGTTGCACGGCCTTCTCTGATGCTCACTCCATGGCGTCTCTCTTTTACTTATAAGGACTCTGTGGTTACATTGGACCCACGTGGATAATCCAGGATAATCTAGCCATCCCTAAATTATTAACCTAATCACATGTACAAAGTCCCTTCTGCTATATGAGGTAATGTACTCATAGACTCTAGGGACTAGGACATGGTCTTTGTTGGGGGTGCTTTATTCTACTTACCACAGTGACCAATAGCAGGGGTCTCTCTGAATTAGTGGACCCCAGCTACTGCTGACATTGTACCATCAGCCTCTGTGATGGAAGAAGGGCCAGGGGGAGCCCAGATCTAATTATGATGTAGTTGGGGAGGGGCATGGAACTTGCCTGGTGACTCAGATGGTCGAGAGTCCACCTGCAATGCAGGAGACTCGGGTTGATCCCTGGGTCAGGGAAACACTTGGGGAGGGGCATAAGAGACTGTATCACTGGATTCTCTATGGTGGACCGCCCTTAGGGGAGGCGTGTACCCTACTGCAGTGTGACAGCGGTGTCCCACAAGGCAGGCGTCAGAGAATGTAGCCCCGGGCCTTCACTGATAGGTGCGGCCCGCTGGGAAGCATTGCCGCAGGAAGCCAAGCAGCCCTGTGCATCCACTGCCATCACTGCCGTGTGTATAGGTGTTTGTGTGTGTGTTCACTCATCTGCGTCTCTGCAGCAGTCCTCTTGGGAGGGGCCAAGGAACAACTCTTTTGAAAGGCCCTTTCTGCTCTTGTTCTAAGCAAAATAATTACACAAGTGACTAATTTTATCCCTAATCCCGTAATTACTTTATTATGTAGCTGGTGAGAGGGCTCTGAGCTGTGCCTATAGTGCCACTTTGGCTGCTGGCCCAGCTGGCCTGGTCTGCCAGCACGGAGCCCCGCCCTGTTCCTGCCCTGGCCCCAGGGTTGGCCGCTCCAAGTTCCATTCTGGCTGAAGCCAGCTATACTTTGGTATTTGGGGTCTGAAAGACCATTCGCCCTTTCTCCCAAATCCATGAACAGATTCAGCTGCCTGGAGAGTAATGTCTCATGCTTATGGAATGAAGTCTGTAGGAGTCAGGAGATCTGAGCTCTGGTTCAGCTCTCTCATGCACTTGCTCCATGACCTTGAGCAAGTCACTTCCCTCTGGGTCTTGGTTTTTTTGGTAAAAAGCTTGAACAGTTCATGATTCCATGAGGGGAACTGAGAGAGCAAGAGCTTTTAGAAGGAGGGCAGCTCAGACAGTAAAGAATCTGCCTGCCAATGCAGGAGACCTGGTTTCAATCCCTGGGCCAGGAAGATCCCCTGGAGAAGGAAATGGCTACCCATTCGAGTATTCTTGCCTGGAGAATTCCACGGACAGAGGAACCTGGTGGGCTACAGTCCATGGGGCCGCAAAGAGTCCAGCATGACTGAGTAACAAACACCTTGTTACCGCTGGCAACACGCTCCAATCGCAGCATTAAAGATCATAGTACTAACAATAGACATCATTTATTGAGTAAGCATTATACTAGTTCTTTTCTTAATATTTTTCTCATTCTATACCTGACTGTGTGAGGCAGCCTTTATAGAAGAGGAAACGGAAGCAATGAAACCGAAGCAATGATTGGTAAAGGGACTTGCCCACCAGAAAGTGGCAGAGCTAGAACTGTAAACTCAGCCCTTTTATATATTTATTTTTTAATTTATTTATTTGTTTGGCTGTGTCAGGTCTTAGTTGGGGCATGCAGAATCTTGGATCTTTGTTTCAGTGTGAAGGATCTTTAGTGGTGGCATGTGGGACCTAGTTCCCTGACCAGGGATCAAACTCCTGCCCACAGTGTGGAATCTTAGCCACTGGACCACCAGAGAAGTCTCTACACTCTTCTTAGCTCCCATATTCCATAGTCTTCTAATATATAAATGAATAGAGAGCCGTTCAACTGGGAAGTGGTGGAGCGGGGGTTTGAACCAAGGTCTGTCTGTCCCCAGAATTTTTGCCTTTCCTATAAGGCCCACATCCCAGAGTTAGACTTAGAGAGGTGACTGCTGCTGCTGCTAAGTCACTTCAGTCGTGTCCAACTCTGTGCGACCCCATAGACAGCAGCCCACCAGGCTCCCCTGTCCCTGGGATTCTCCAGGCAAGAACACTGGAGTGGGTTGCCATTTCCTTCTCCAATGCATGAAAGTGAAAAGTGAAAGTGAAGTTGCTCAGTCGTGTCCGACTCTTAGCAACCCCATGGACTGCAGCCTACCAGGCTCCTCCATCCATGGGATTTTCCAGGCAAGAGTTCTGGAGTGGGGTCCCATTGCCTTCTCCGACAGAGGTGACTAAACCTCTTCAAATTTGAATATTTAAACTTGAAGTTGACACAGCAAAGAAATAGAGAAGGCAAAATAGGAAACTCCAGTAGACCAGGGAGATGGGTGGCTCAGGGCTGTGTTCCAGCTTTGTCACTGGCGTACTCTGTGACCTAAGCTGGTCCCCACTTATCTCCAGGCCCCAGTGTTGCCATCTGTATGATAAGGGGTGGAATTAAGATGGTCTCCGAAGGCAATGGCAGCCCACTCCAGTACTCCTGCCTTAAAAATCCCAGGGACTGGGGAGCCTGGTGGGCTGCCGTCTCTGGGGTCACACAGAGTTGGACACAACTGAAGCGACTTAGCAGCAGCAGAAGCAGCCGCCAAAGGCCTTCCTGGTGTTGAGGCTCTGCAATTGTAGATCACCTGGGCCTGGAAGGTGCGGTGGGGCAGGGGTCAGTCCATGGTGGAGGCCAGTGTGTAGGTGAATTGGCAGCCCTGGTGTTTCTATAATGTCCCGCCCCATGAAAATGGAATCTTCTCAGACTGCATCCCACTGAGAGTCTGCAGAGCCACTTAGGCAGGCCATGGCCTTGAGAACAGAGTGGAGGAGGTTGTTTCCAGGATGTTCCTGCTGCTTCTGCAAGGTTCCTGCCCAGCCTGAGCTCTTAGCTCTTTCTAGGCTCTGGGTCTGGCCTCTGTTTCGCTCCAAAGGCTGCACTAGACTCAACCAGGGACAGGCAGTGGCTGCAAGTCTGTGTGTGGTTTCTGCAAGGGGTGACTAGAGGCCTAAACATAATGAGTAATAAAAGTTGCTTTGGGTTTCCTAGTCTGGCCGTGTGCAAAGCACTTTTCTCGCAGTATTACATTTGATTCTCTTAAAATCATATGATGTGTTGTTATGGTCATTCCTACTTGACAGTTGAGGAAATACACTCAGAAGATTAATTTTCTCCCCATCACACAGCTAGTGAAGGATACAGTGGCATTTGGGATTCTTACTTCAGAAGCCACGTTCATTTTTTTTTTAAATTGGTGTACAGTTGCTTTACAATGTTGTGTTAGCTTCTGCTGTACAGCAAAGGGAATCAGCTATATGTATACATATATCCCTTCTTTTTTGGATTTCCTTCCCATTTAGGTCACCATAGAGAATTGAGTAGAGTTCCCTGTGTTATACAGTCAGTTCTCATTAGTATCTATTTTATACATAGCAGTGTATTATATATGCCAACCCCAATTTCCCAGTCCATCCCACCCACCCCCTTTCTCCCCTTGGTATCCATACATTTGTTCTTATGTCTGTGTCTCTATTTCTGCTTTGCAAATGACTTCATCAATACCATTTTTCTAGATGCCACGTATATGCGTTCATAATACGATCATTAGTTTTCTTTTTTCTGACTTCACTGTCTTTGACAACCTCTAGGTCCGTCCTCATCTCTGCAAGTGGCACCATTTTGTTGCTTTTTATGGCAGAGTAATGCTCCATTGTATGTACTACACCTCCTTTATTCATTCCTCTGCTGATGGACGTAGGTTGTTTCCATGTCCTGTCTACTGTAAATAGTGCTGCAGTGAACACTGGGATGCATATATCTTTTTGAATTATGGTTTTCTCCAGGTATATGCCCAGGAGTGGGATTTCTGGGTCATCAGAACCCACGGTCTGACCTTAATGTAGTGGTATACCATGGGCTGAAGGAATAAGCATGAAGTTAGGAGGCAGCTGGTTTTTAAATCCCTGCTCTCTGTTTACCATGTCTGTTTCCTTGGGTAAGTTACTTTATGTATCTGAATTTTCATTTCTTTCTCCATGAAATGGAAACATAAATGCCTGCCTGTTATGATGAAAGGTTACTGAGATGATGATGTAGGACAAGGTCCAAAGTGTGGTAGGTGGTCCTTGAAGGCCCTTTACTGTTTGCCCCCTCTCTCCTTCCCATTTCCCTCTCCGTACCAGAGGCTCCTGCCGCCCTGGGGTGCTTTCCACATGTAGCACACGGCTCAGGGCCTCTACACATGCTGCTCTGCTGCATGAAAGTTGCCATCTCTACCTCTTATTCCTTCTTTCACTTCCTCTGGGCTTTGATCCTTTTCTGTTTCTCTGAGGATTCTGGGTAGTGTAGAGGATTCTCCCACAGGCTTGTGTTTCAGTGATGATCAGAACAGTGCCTTGGTGGGCACAGAATTGGGGATAGAAAGTGGGCCCTGAGCATCTGGAAATGCAAATCCCTGCTGGGAAGCCCTCTATGCTCGATGGCTTTGCGAGGAAGTGCATGTGATGTGTGTGTCTCCTCTTTGAATCACCCCACCACTGTGCTACAATGCTCTCATGTTTTCAGTTCTTTCTCTTTCTCTAGCTTGGCCTCTTAGTCTTGTACTTTCTTTCTTGGTTTTTAGCCTGGCACTTTTTGTTAAACATTTGTTGTTGTTGCGTTAAAATAGTCATAACACAAAATTCACCAAGATGACTGTTTTTAAGAGTGGAGTTCAGCAGTGTTGGGAGCATTCATGCTGTTTTGCAATCATCATCACATCTCTCTCCAGAACTTTTATTCTGCAAAACTGAAGCTCTATACCTATTAAACAATAATGCTTAATTCTTCTCCCCTCCCTGCTCTTGGTAACCTCCACTCTGCTTTCTGTCTCTGTGATTTGATTACTCTAGATAACACCATATAAGTAGAATCATAACAGTATTTGTCCTTTGTGATTGGTTTATTTCACTTAGCATCATATCCTTGAGGTTCATCCATGCTACAATTCACCTGTAGCCTGTGTCAGAATGTCCTTCTTTTTTAAGGTTGAATATTCCACTGTATGTATATACCACATTTTGTTTATCCATTCATCTGTTGTTGAACAGTTGTGTTGCTCCCACCTCTTGCCTCTTGTGAATGATACTGTGAACATGGATGTACAAACATCTCTTCAAGATCCTGCTTTCAATTCTTTCGAATAAACACCCAGAAGTGGAATTGCTGTATCATACGGTTAGCACTTCTTTTTAAAGCCACTGTTGTGACTTCCCTGGAGTTCCAGTGGTTACGACTCTGAGCTTCCACTGCAGGGGCATGGGTTTGATCCCTGGTTGGGGAACTAAATCCTGCATGCCTTGCAGAGCAGCCAAATAAAATAAAATATCTTTAAAAAAAAAAGAGAAAATAAAGCCACTGTTTATTGTGTGCTTACTATGTGCCAGGAGCCGGGTTAAGCACTTGACATGTCTGGCCTCATTAATGGCTACATTCACTCTCTATTGTAGCTAGAATTATCTGCAATTTGCAGCCGAGAAAATGAAGGCTCAGAGAAGTGAAGCTGTTTGCTCAGGCTCCCAGCTGGGAAGCACTGGAGCAGGGCTTGGAACTCTGACCTGCTGCCGGTCCGTGACCGACATGTTGCTCTGTCTCCCAGTGGCCTCTCGTTCTCCCCCGTCTGATCACGCTTCTCTGTGTCTGGCTGTGTAGCTTCTCTCTTGTTCATCTCACGTCTTCATTCTCCTGCCTTGTGTGTGTCCACCCTCTCTGGAAACTTTGAGCAACTTGAATAATGGACCTCTGATTCCTAGGAAGTTTTTGTGACTTGGAAACCTACAGAGGCCTGTCATTTGCTTTCTAATCATAGTCCTCTGGATTTCTAGCTGCCTCTCTCCCATTGACTGACGGCATCTCCTGTGTTGTGTGGCTTGTGGATTCGCAGAGGGCCTGCCCAGGAGGGTCAGCTCCCTGGGGGCAGGGGCGCTGTCTCCCACAAGGGGCAGTGTGAGAAGGCAGAGGGCCCAGTCAGTCAGACTGGGATTCTCCGGGCTCACTGGTATCCTAGCAACAACACAGAGGCAGGAATTTTACAGAAGGATGGAGAAAGAGAGGAGGCTACGATGTGGGTTCCAGTACACTTGCATTTGCTTGAACTTCCAAACAATCAGAGCAAAATATCCCCAAGTTTGGGTGATTTTACTGATTATATAGTCCAGCCAGAGGTGCTTCCCAGGTGGCTCAGTGGTAAACAGTCTACCTGCCAATACAGGAGACACGGGTTTGATCCCTGGATCGGGAAAATCCGCTAGAGAAGGAACTGGCAACCTACTCCAGTGTTCTTGCCTGGGAAATCCCACGGACAGAGGAGCCTGGTGAGCTATAGTCCATGGAGTCGCAAAAGTTTCAGACACAGTTGAGTGACTAAACAACAACAATGAGTTGAGCCAGACTTAAAATTTACATATTCATCAGTCATCTTTCTATAGTCCTTTTAAACTTGATTTTTTAAAAAATTATTTATTTTAATTGGAGTCTAATTACTTTACAATATTTGTAGTGGTTTTTGCCATTCATTGACATGAGTCAGCCATGGGTTTATAAACTTTCTTATTATGGAAAATTTCAGGGACTTTCCTGGTTGTTCAGTGGTTGAGAGCCCTTCCTTCCAATGCAAGGGATCCAGGCTGGATCGCTGGTTGGGGAACTAAGATCCCACATGCCTTGGGGCAACTAAGTCTGTGCACCATGACTGGAGAGTCGGCATACCTCCCCTGTGCCACATCTAAGACCTGATGCAGCCAAATACATATTATGGAAAATTTCAGTCAGAAGAGTACTAGAGGGACTAGTATAATGAGCCTCCATGAACCCACTGCTCAGCTTTGACAGTTTTCAATAGTCACAGCCCATCTATCCAATAGTGTGGAACTGAAACAGTTTATTATTCACATTCCTGACTTGGGGCTTCACACATAGTAGCTGCTCAGTAAATGCTAGATGACTACAAATCCTTTCCCCGCTCTGGGTCTCAGTTTCCCTCTCTCTGTGCTAAGAGGGTAGGACCAGGTGATTTCTAAGAGATGTGATACGGTGCAGTGGTCAGAACATACCCTTTGGTGTCAGACACACTTGTTCAAATCTTGTTCATTCCTTAGCTGAGTGCCTTTAGGCAAATTACATCTCAGGTTCCTCATCTGTGAAATGAAGATGCTAGCTCCTGCTTCTCAGGGGTGGCTTTGAGCCCTGAATAAAGCAGCTGTTTTGTGGCTAGTACTTGTTATTGCTATTTTTAATATCAATATTATTCTAATGGGACAATTCCATATATTTCAAGAAATGCAAAAGTAAATTGGAATTGACCAGAATTTGAACCCTAGGATTCAGCTTTTTTTTTGTCCCAGTCAGCAGACAGTCAGGAGCTCAAGAAAAGAACAGTGCAGCCAGAGCCGGTGCCCCAAATGTGGAGCTGGAAGCAGACCCAGAGTGGGGGTTATACTGGCCGATGCCATCTCCTCCCCAGCTCCCCACCACACGTGGGTGCCACAGCCCCTGTGAGAGGAGCTGCTGACTGCCCCTTCTCTCCGTGAGACAGGCCCAAGCTGGAAAGCCCAGGTGGCAAGAGAGGCGCCACAGGATGTCTTGTTGCTAGGAGACCTGAGGAGCCAGCAAGGACCCGTTGCCAGAGCTGGGAGAGAGTGATGGAGTGGTGTGGAGACACAGGGCATGTGGCCTCAGATGGGCTTTTGTGGGGTTCTGGGCAGGGGGTGGTGGTGTAGCAACTATGAGCTCAGCTGGAAGGAGGGACTCTGTAGAATCTGGCTTCTTAGAATTAGGCTCAGGGTAAGCTGTTCAGTTCTTCCATTTAACTCCTATGTCGAACTCAGACCTGTACTTGAATCTGTGTCACTATGAGACCTTTGGCAAATGTTGTGCTGCTATACTTGCTGGGCCTCAGTTTCCTCATCTGTGCAATGGGTATGATACTGCTTGCCTCACAAACCACTGGGCAGGTTCAGTGAAATGTGTATGATAGAGTGCTCTGTAAAAAGGAACACAAAACATAAATGTGAAGGTTCATCACCACTCTGACCTTTGTTAATTATTATTTCTCTTACTGTAAAATGAGACGTGCTCTCTCTGGGTAAGATTCATGAACAGGGGGCCTTGAAGGAGAGGACTTCCACTGTGGAGGCACGTGTCAGGGTGCTCTGGGGAAGGGCTGGATGGGGCCCCCAACTAGCAAAATCCCGGGGGTCTACGGAGGAAGGCAGCAAAGTTCAAAGCCAGAGGGAGACTTGGTAAGAGTGGTGGCTGAAGGGGTGGAGGTTCTGCTGAGATTCCAGGAAGGGCTTTGATGATTCAGCCCAGAAGCTGTGAGTGAGGTGAGGGTTATGGGCCTTTCTTGTTGCTTCTCTCATATAAATAATATATGTTCACACACATATGCACACCAGAAGATCAACAATGAAATAAAACCCAACCCAAACAAGCACAAAAGAAATTCCACTATCATAAAACAATCTCTGGGAACATAACTTTTTAAATATTCCTTTCAGTTTTCTTTTTTCTATGCGTGTGCAGACATATTTTATAGAAAT
The DNA here is from genome assembly GCA_006408695.1 of Aepyceros melampus. Taxonomy (NCBI): domain Eukaryota; kingdom Metazoa; phylum Chordata; class Mammalia; order Artiodactyla; family Bovidae; genus Aepyceros; species Aepyceros melampus. The sequence goes on from SJXQ01004775.1 coordinate 311,871, forward strand.
TGGGTTACATGTTCCATATGCTTTGAAAAAATCTGTATTATGTTATGAACATTATTACATATAGTCATATAGATTCATGGCATTATAGTTTAATAGCTGTTTAGTATTTCAGGGTATGCATTATCACTATATAAAATACCCACTATTTTTGGACATTTACAGTAATTCTAATTTTCCACTTTACTCTGGTATATAAGACTCCTATATATAACAGAAAAGGTTCTTATAACTACATCTTTGAGTATCACCATTGATCCCATGGATAAGTTGACAGAAGGGGAGTTTCTGGGTTCAAAGGTGTGCACACTTAAAAAAAAATTAATTATTAGCTGTGGTGCTTGGGCTCCAGTGCACATGGGCTGAGTAGTTGCAGTGGGAAGGCTTAGTCGCCCTGTGGCATGTGGGAACTCCCATCCCCTGCTCTGAAAGGCAGATTCTTATCCACTGGACCACCAGGGAAGTCCCCAAGGTGTGCACACTTTTAAGACTTATCATGCACTTTTCCAAAATGCCCTCCAGAGAGGAATTCCCTGGCTGTTTGTGGTTAGGACTTCGTGCTCTTATTGCTGAGGGTTCTATCCCTGGTCAGGGAACTAAAATCCCATAAGCCACATGGTGTGGCCAAAAACAAACAAACAGAGCAAAAACTCCTGCAGTTAAACCACAAAATGCCCTCCAGAAAGATGAAACCAGTTGATAGCTGCACTGATACCATCCAAGTCTGCCTTTTTAACTGGGCGGGGAGAGGGGGTCATTACCGTAATAACTAGAATGCCATGGTTTAGGGGCCGAGTGGGTGGCTTACGGATAGACTGAGGACAGAAGGAGGTATCAACAGCCACTCTGAAGGGACCTGTGCAGAGGGCGGCCACCGTTGGCCTGGCGGCCCAGGGCTGGGCTGGGCTGGGCTGGAAAGGCAGTCGTTCTGCACTGACTCAAGCTGGGCGTCTTGCCCCTGGTGTGATCCTGGCTCATGCTGCTGTGATCAGCATGGTCTCCAATCCAAGACCGTCACTCCCGAAGCCAGTGCAGCCTCTCTGGCCATGCTGACAGATGTGGACATTCGCATAGTGGGTGGTGATTCACTGGAGCTGGTGGCGGCAGCGGGAGCTCTGACGGGTGGAGCTGGTCTCACCCGTCCTGTCACTCGGCCTCTAAAAATAACTCTTGCCTGTTCCAGGTGGCCTCACCACCGAGTGTCTGGAGGTGCAGTCCCTTCCTTGGCTGTGGCTGTGCGAGGGAGGGCATGAGTGTGGCTCTGTGTGTGTGTGTGTGTTGGGGGGTGGAGGGTGGCATCTGGGAGCCTCTTTAGTGGTTGGCATCTGAGCCAGGGATTTGGGGCGGGGGGACAAGAGGCAGGCCAGCTTCTCCTCTTCTACCTTGTCGTGGCCCAGAGACAATCTGTCTGCTCTTCTGGAAGTGCCAGAGACAGCTGGTGGGGACAGGAGTGTCTTTCAGGACTACATGCTCGCTCTCGGCTGAGTTGGGGCGGGGAACAGGAAGGAGGGGGAGACTGCCAAGGCAATGTGACAAGATTGGGGGTGGGCTCTTGGATGGATGCATGCCATTTACCCCATCAACAGTTGAATCTTATGAAAGCCCATTTCACATCTCTTCTTTTTGGTGAAATTTTTTAACGTAAGATTCCTTTAGATTAGATACAAATACAGCTGACTTCTTATCCTGATGGCTAGAGGCCATCTAGCCAAGGTTTCTTAAGTGTCTGTGGATGCAAAGGGTGAGCTATGCATGTGTTTCATGAGGTTTCCTGATGCTAAAATCATGATAAGGTTGTGTATGTCTGGATGTGTACCCATGTACGTTTTTCTGGGAGAAGTTCTGCAGTTTTTATCACATTTTCTAAGGAAACCATGACCCATAAGAGGTTAAGAATTGCACTAGTTCAAGCCCCTCCCATTAGAGGTGAGGAAATAGAATCCAAAGAAGAAAATGACTGCCTGAATTCTCATAGCTAAGATCGAAACCCAGGGTTTTGACACCATCCTCCCCCAGCTGGTTCCCTGAGTCAGGATTGAACTACCTGCAGTAGACAGAATTCCAGGTACCATTTCAAATGGCCTTTAGGCTGGCATGGATCCGAATGAATTGAGGCTTTCAACAGCAGTGGGCAACTGGGCACTTTGCTCTGGACGTTCCTATCCCCAGGTGGTTTTGTGAGGAAGTCTCCTGGGGCATCTCCTGACTTGTTTCCTTATGGGACATCCTAGTGCAGGACATTAAATCCATCTCTTGTGTTTTGACATTCTCCTCTGGTGGAAATGGCCCCCTGACACAGGAAATGCCCCTGCCTTCCAGGAGAAGAACTGACATTCTAGGCCTGGCGGGGAGTAAGTGGTACGGTGGGGAGCAGGCCTAGGAATATTATTTGATGGACAGGCAGATAAGAGACAGATGCTGGTCCATTGTCTGTAGGAGGAATTCAACCTTGTACCATCAGTTCAGTTCAGTTGCTCAGTTGTGTCCGACTCTTTGCAACCCCATGGACTGCAGCACGCCAGGCCTCCTTGTTTATCACCAACTCCTATAGTTTACTCAAACTCATGTCCATCGAGTTGATGATGCCATCCAACCATCTCATCCTCTGTCGTCCCCTTCTCCTGCCTTCAATCTTTCCCACCATCAGGGTCTTTTCCAGTGAGTCAGTTCTTTGCAGCAGGTGGCCAAAGTATTAGTTTGAACTTCAGCATCAGGACTGATTTCCTTTAGGTTGGACTGGTTGGATCTCCTTACAGTCCAAGGAACTCTCAAGAGTCTTCTCCAAACCACAGTTCAAAAGCATCAATTCTTTGGTGCTCAGCTTTCTTTATCATCCAACTCTCACATCCATACGTGACTGCTGGAAAAACCATAGCTTTGACTAGACGGACCTTTGTTGGCAAAGTAATGTCTCTGCTTTTGAATATGCTGTCTAGGTTGGTCATAACTTTTCTTCCAAGGAACAAGCATCTTTTAATTTCATGGCTGCTGTCACCATCTGCAGTGATTTTGGAGCCCAAAAATAAAGTCAGTCACTGTTTCCACTGTTTCCCCATCTATTTGCCATGAAGTGATGGGACCAGATGCCATGATCTTAGCTTTCTGAATGTTGAGTTTTAAGCCAACTTTTTCACTCTCCTCTTTCACTTTCATCAAGAGGCTCTTTAGTTCTTCTCTTTCTGCCATAAGTGTGATGTCATCTGCATATCTGAGGTTATTGATACTCCTTCCGGCAATCTTGATTCCAGCTTGAGCTTCATCCAGCCCAGCGTTTCTCATAGGAGTTTATTTACTTTTTAATATTTACTTTTATTTATTTGTCTGCACTGGATCTTATAGTCTCTTCTAGTGTGGCATGCAGACACTTAGCTGTGACATGTGAGATCTAGTTCTCTAATCAGGGATCAAACTCTAGCCCCCTGGGTTGGCTGCTCAGAGTCTTAGCCACTGGACCACCAGGGAAGTCCCTGTACCTTAATAGTTTAGATGAGGTGGCCCATCAGGATTAAAAATAATTAACATTCATTGAGCACTTACTATAGGCCAGGCACTCGTCTAAGAAAAGTACATGTATTAGCTCCTTTAATCCTTATAAGACTGAGGCACAAAGAGATTAAGCACAGCTAGTAAACAGCTGAGCCAAGAGATGTAAGACACGGAGCCAGGTCTTCTGATTGTAGAACTTAGAGGTGTAGAGTCTGGAACCAGAGTTGGCTCCTAGCCTCTATATGGGAATTGTGCATCAGAATCAGGAGAGAGCTGATGAAAGCACTGGCTGCTGCTCTGAACCTCCAGTTTCTGATTCAGTAGATCTAGGGTGGGACCTGAAGATTTGCACACCAAGAAGTTCCCAGGTGATGCTGCTGTTCTAGGCTCTCTGCTTTCCTGCATACTGATAGGAAGAACACAGGGAATAGACGTGATTATTTTAAAAAATATTTATTTATTTATTTTTATTTGGCTACATCAGATCTTAGTTGCGGCATGTGGACTCTTCCGCTGCAGCACACCGACTCTCTAGTTGGGGTGGGCGGGCTCCAAGCTCACGGACTTTGGTTGGGGCTTTGTTGCTCTGTGGCATGTGGGATCTTAGTTCCTCAACCAGAGATCAAACCCTCGTCACCTGCATTGAAAGATGGATTCTTAACTATGGGTCCACCAAGGAAGCCCCTAATCGTGGTTATTGATCTCACCTGGATTATTACAATGCCTGCCCCGGGTCCAGGTCTCTCTCTTACCTCCAGGTACTTACTCCGGGGACAAGTTAATCTTCATAAAGCCCAGCTCCAATCAGTCTCACCTCTGCTCAGTGCCTTTTGGATTCTCTGCTGTGAGTTCCGGTACCACCCATTAGAACTATCTTCAGGGATGGAGATGTTCTACGCTGTCCAGTATGGTAACCACCATCACATGTGGCTGTGACTTTTACATCTTTTTTCCTTTTTAACTAATTTATATGTAAATAGTCATGTGTGGCTCATTGCCAGACAGTGCAGGAAACCTGTTGGTGTATGCCATTTGAGGCTTCCACTGGCACTGTGTGCCCTTCCAGCCCCAGCCTCAGCCCTCGGCATCTTTTGTTCTGGGTCATTCAAGTCAGTTTCCTGGGTATTCTTGGTAGTCCAGTGGTTAGGACTTGGCACTTTTACTGCCGGGGCCCAGGTTCAATCCCTGGGCAGAGAACTAAGACCCTGCAAGCCATGTGGCTTGGCCAAAAAGAAAAGATCAGCTTCCTGAGTCTACCTGGTACTTCCCAAACCTGTGCCTGCTTCAGACTCTCTCCTCCATTTAGCCTGTCCTTGGGCCCTGTCTTTAAGACTCAACCTAAATGCCACCTCTGCCTTGAAACTTTCTTTGACACCCACTCTCCTCTCATTTCTCTCTCCTCTGAGTTCCAAAGACACTTTCCCACTTTATGACAACCTTTAGTATTTTAGCCTTCTATTGCTGTTGGCTGATATTGGTGTTTCCTCTCTTTCCCTAAATTTTCAGCTTCCTAAGACTTTTCTAGTGAGCCCTCGCCCCCAACACAGGTTCTTCCAGGCGCACAGAGGCGCTCAGTAATCCTGCAGACCCCTGTCCTAGTGCCTAGGGGAAACAGAGGTGGATAAAGTGCTGTTCCTGTCTTCAAGCTGCCACATGCTCTCAGGAGAGTCTGATTCGTGCCCAGAGAACCACTGAAGCCAGTGGTTATTTTGGGCAGAAAGACAAAAGCCACAGAGGGCCCCAGTTGGCCAGGAGACTCCGGCAAGAGCCGCCCAAGCAGAAGGCTGTGTTTGCACACAGACGGCTTCTCTGCCCAGCCTGGCCTGGTGCGAGGAGATGGGAACATCTAGACGTGGCTGCCTGGCCATCTCATGAAGTTGGGGATTAACAGTGATGCAGCAGCTGGTCCAGCCGTCTGGGGTGGATGGGCGGATGAAGAGAATGTTGCAAACACTGCAGAGCAGTGCTAGTTTTTGGAAATCGATTTTTGGTTAGGTGGCACTTGGTCTGGGAATGTAAGTGCAGGAAAATGTTTGTGGTCTCAGCCATGGACAGCAAATGAATTTTTGCTGGGTCTGACTTGGGGGTTTATGAGTTCTTCAGAACAATCCCTGTTGAAATGGCAAGATGGTTGAAAAAGGAAAAATATAGTTTTCTAGTTTCAGACTCTAATATTAAGAGTATTGCACATCCCCCAAATCTCTAGCATAAATTCATCTCTGGCACAAAAACATTAAAAAAAAAGTTTACTGAGGTTATAAATGCAGAAAAGTACACAGATCATAAGTTTACACACATTTATGAAACTACCCCCACCTCCCACCCCCAGACAGGAGATAAAATATAGCCGATCTCTCTGCAGTGAATTTGTGTTAAACCGTGTGTGTGTAGGATTAATAGTGGACAAACTGGCTGTGGAGTCAGGCACACCTCAGATTGAATCCTGGCCCCCTACCTACTAGCAATGTGACCTTGCACTCCTGGCTTACCTGCTCTGAGCTTCGGTTTCTTCCCCTATACAATCAAGGTGGAATATATCACCTCTGCCTTACAGAGAAGGAAGAAGTGGAGGACTGAAAATGGATGCATGTTGCTAGGACAGTGCCAGCACGTGTGGGTCCCAGAGGCTCTCTGTGATGATGATGTTGATTGATGGTGTCTCTGCAGCATCTTCTGGCACAGGGGACCACAGACGCACACACAGACTTTCTGCTGCTGCCTCTGCCTGCTCCCAGCCTCAGTGTGATTCTCTCCAAGGTCTCTTCTGACTGCAAGGAATCTGTGACGCTGTGATGAGGCAAACCTCAGCTGACACTTCAAGCACCCGGCGGGAGGCTGGGTGGATGTCTGAATCCAGTGGGAACGTGGCCAGATCTTTTATGTTCAGGCCCCAGGAGTATGGCTCCCAGATGTCCTAGGGGAGGGCTGACTTCCCAGGGGGAGCAGGAGTGTGGAGATCCATTAAAAATGTAGCCAAGGTGGAGTGTGGGTCAGCAGAGCTCAGCCTTAACAGGGTCCTGGCGTCCTGGGTGAACTCCTGGCTCCCTGGCCTCTGGCTCTGGCTCCCAAGAGACACACCCCATGCACCTATTTTGAGCCGAGGGCTGAGTGGGGCAATTCACACATCCCAGGATGGGAGGGCAGAGCGCAGGAGAAAGAGGAGGAGCCTTGAGGTTCCTTCTAGCTGGGAGCTGGGGTTGTAAAGAGGAGGGGAGCAGGAAGGATTTCCTGGAGGATGGCTGAAACATGATCATGGGAAAGGGGAAGAGGGTCTCCCAGGCGGAGGAGGAACACGTGCAAAAGCAGAGAGGCAGGGCCCCACGTGGCTGCACCCTGGGGGCCCAGAACAAGTCAGTTTCACAGGACCTGAGGATGAAGAGGCAGGTGTGACCAGGCTGTGAAAGGTCTGCAGAGTTGGGCCGAGGGTTCCAGTCGCTTCATCAGAGAACACCTGGCTACTGAAGGTTCTTCCTGTGAGGGAGCAGGGTGGGTGCAGCATCTCAGGGTGTGCACAGTCATCCTGTCTCGCATCGCTTTGGGCCAAAGACAGTGGCCAAGTGGCCAAGCTGCTAGGCTATCGCAGCCTCTGGGGTGTGCAGATCTGTGCAGGAACATGG
>SJXQ01004775.1:325986-341222 GCA_006408695.1 Aepyceros melampus
GGGAGGCCCAGCTTTCAGCCCTGGGGGAGGACGAGGAGTCGGGGGCAGACTGGCAGGAACTGAGTTTGCAGGCTGTCGGCCCTCCGGCCAGTGTAGGGGCAGTCCTCGCTGGTCCTTTTGACCTCCCAGGTCTGCAGCCATCCGGGAGAGAGAGGTGGGCAGGCGGGGAGCTGAGGCTTGCTCTAAGGATGAACGTTTGCTGGGTGGGTGCTGGGTTGGCCCACTGCTGTTCTCCTTTCTGGGAGACCACTCCTGCCACCTCAGAGGAGGCCCAGAGCCCTCTGGATATTTCCTCCAGGCTTCAGACGCTGCAAGACAGTCTCTTGACTGGAGCCTGGGTTGCTGGGGAGCTCTGGTCCTCACTCACCCTCTGGTTGCAGACCTTCCTCCACTCTGGCTCGTTCCCCATCCTACCTCCCTTCCATGTCTCCCAAAGCGAGGGGGATAGAACTTGGCTCTAGGGCCACGGGGTTTCTGGCCTGGCATTGACACGTTAGAGGGAGAGGACTTGTGGGTCCCAGTTGTGCCTGACACCTTCTCACTTAGGAGATGTCTGAGGGCCCGTGAGGGTGGGATCTTGGGGGGCGGGCATGGTATGTGGCTGCGGGGGGCTGGGGGTGCAAGTGACTGCAATCACCAGGGTGCTTATCAGATCTAAGGCCACGGTCTGGCAGAGGTATGGCTTAGGAGGCTGGACAAGGACTAGGAAGGAGTACTGAGGATACTGGTCTCCTTCGCAGCTGCTGGTTGCGGTCCTTGCCCACCTCCTTCCTTGCACTCACCACCCCCCACCCCCACCCCCGCAAGCTCTGAGAATACCTTGATGGGAGAGAGACACTACCGTTTGTTCCTGCCATCACTTCATATCTCCTCCTCTGTACCCAGAGGTGGGAGTGTAAGAGGACTAGGTTTATAACCTCTCCAGGGCTGGGTGGGGTTACAGCTGCTTTGCCTCTCCCCCACCTCCCAGCATTAGGAGTCTTCCAGATTCAGTAGCCACCAGGCCAGGCTGAAGGCTCAGGCCTTGAATGATACCCCTGGAGGAAGTGGGGCTGTCTGTCCTGGGCAAGGGTGTGGAGAACAGAGGCGACTGTGTACCCGCCTGCCCACCCGTTCCTTCATATGGAGCCTGCGACAGAGGCAGCCTGTGCCAGCCTCCTCTCTGAGCCGCCGTGGCCCAGGCAGGCTCTGCCAGTTCCGTGCAGGGATGAAGCTGGCTTACACTGGCCAGTCTGAGGTCATGCCTACTGGTGACCCCACGTGCAGTATTTGTGTGTGCACAGAGCATAGCTCCTAAGGGGCCCCTCGAAGCAGTCCTGGAGGAGATCAGTGGAAGGGGCCTATTCCCATTAAAACTCTTCCTGGGCCATGTGCAGTTCCCTGAGCCTGATTTCAGTGAGCTTCATGGAGAGCTGCTTCCCAGAACCGGCGTGAGAGCCATGCCTGGTCCCGGAGGGCTCACTCAGGAAGTCCTACCTCCCTTCCATGTCTCCCAAAGCGAGGGGGATAGAACTTGGCTCTAGGGCCACGGGGTTTCTGGCCTGGCATTGACACGTTAGAGGGAGAGGACTTGTGGGTCCCAGTTGTGCCTGACACCTTCTCACTTAGGAGATGTCTGAGGGCCCGTGAGGGTGGGATCTTGGGGGGCGGGCATGGTATGTGGCTGCGGGGGGCTGGGGGTGCAAGTGACTGCAATCACCAGGGTGCTTATCAGATCTAAGGCCACGGTCTGGCAGAGGTATGGCTTAGGAGGCTGGACAAGGACTAGGAAGGAGTACTGAGGATACTGGTCTCCTTCGCAGCTGCTGGTTGCGGTCCTTGCCCACCTCCTTCCTTGCACTCACCACCCCCCACCCCCACCCCCGCAAGCTCTGAGAATACCTTGATGGGAGAGAGACACTACCGTTTGTTCCTGCCATCACTTCATATCTCCTCCTCTGTACCCAGAGGTGGGAGTGTAAGAGGACTAGGTTTATAACCTCTCCAGGGCTGGGTGGGGTTACAGCTGCTTTGCCTCTCCCCCACCTCCCAGCATTAGGAGTCTTCCAGATTCAGTAGCCACCAGGCCAGGCTGAAGGCTCAGGACCTTGAATGATACCCCTGGAGGAAGTGGGGCTGTCTGTCCTGGGCAAGGGTGTGGAGAACAGAGGCGACTGTGTACCCGCCTGCCCACCCGTTCCTTCATATGGAGCCTGCGACAGAGGCAGCCTGTGCCAGCCTCCTCTCTGAGCCGCCGTGGCCCAGGCAGGCTCTGCCAGTTCCGTGCAGGGATGAAGCTGGCTTACACTGGCCAGTCTGAGGTCATGCCTACTGGTGACCCCACGTGCAGTATTTGTGTGTGCACAGAGCATAGCTCCTAAGGGGCCCCTCGAAGCAGTCCTGGAGGAGATCAGTGGAAGGGGCCTATTCCCATTAAAACTCTTCCTGGGCCATGTGCAGTTCCCTGAGCCTGATTTCAGTGAGCTTCATGGAGAGCTGCTTCCCAGAACCGGCGTGAGAGCCATGCCTGGTCCCGGAGGGCTCACTCAGGAAGTACTGAAACATTGACGGCCTCGAAAGGAGGAATGACTTGCCCAAGGTCACAGGCAGATGGGTGTGAGAGCCAGCACTAAGGTACCCACATCCTCTAACGAGTTTGGGTTTCTTGTAGCCCAAATGCTTGCCTCCCTATTGCCGTGGCCGTTCCATACACAGGACCCTGATGGGCTGGCGTTATAGCCTGGAGCCTGAGTCTGCCTTCTAGAGAGGGACTTACATTGGTCTCCCAGCCCTTGACCCCAAAAGGTGAGAAGGCAAGGCCAGGTTGCCTCGGCTGCCAGGCTGCCTTGTCCTGGTTAAGGGGCAAGGGCTGAGGCAGAGTCGACCTGGAACCCTGGTCCCTCTTGGAAATATCCAGAGCCAAGAGGATGCTGGGTGCCCAGGCGTGTTCAGGGCCTGAGCCCCCAAGAGTAGGGAGAGGGTCTCCCACCTAGGCTGCTGAGGTGGGAGGGGCCTCTGTGTTGCTCCAGCTCGGTCGTCTGGGTGAGCCTATCTGGGCTTCTGTGCCCCCACTTATTAAAAGTGGCTGATAATCTCCATCTGGAGTAACATCAGTGATTATACAATTAGAATGAGGACATTTATTGAGTATTTACTGTATGCTTTGCATTATCTCCCAACAACTCGGACAGGGAGGTGCTATTATTATCCTTTTTACTCATGACTAAGGCTCAGAGAGGTTGTGTCACCTGCCTAAGGTTGCACAGCTGGAAAGAGTGTGGCTGAGTCCAGAGTATATCTCTTTACCTTGGCATTGTACCTGGAGCAAGTACAACCTGGGAGTACCAGGTTGGTGTCCGGCAGAGCCAGAGAACTGATGTGCCAGGACTGGTCCTGGTGGAGAGTTCAAGGGGGGTTAGGTTTTGTGAGGCAAGGGTGGCCCAAGTGCTCCTGGAGTCCTGAGGGGTAGGGGGCAGAAAGGTACTGGCCGGAAGCCTAAGAGAGGGACTGGCCTTGGCTTTCTGCTTCCTGGCCAGGAACCCTCAGCACTGAGGATGCTCTGGACTCCCATTGGCTGCAGGGGAAGACTGGTTGGCTCTAAGGCTGGCTGGCCCTGACACTCACCCCCGCCACACTAGACAGGAACCCAGTGACCAGAACATACAAAGGAGGGAATGCAGGCGCACCAGCTGGGACTGTGAGGAGGAGGCCTGGTGGGGCGGGGACTTGTGCATGGGTAGGCGGGTAGGGGTGGGAGCAGGCTGGCACCGCTTCCTCTGTGGGCGGGAGGCTTGTGGGTAAGAATAGTAGCAGCCAACATTTATCAAGCACTTACTACATGCCAGGCACCCGTTTTAAGGGCCTAACTGTGCCACTCATACAATCTTCACAAGCCCTTTGAGGCAAAAATCCTTCTTCCCATTTTACAGATGAAGGGAACTGAGGCTTAGCAAGGGAAAGACAGTTGCTCAAGGTCACACAGCTCAGTCATGGGGAGCCAGGATTCAAATCCAGGCAGTGTGAGGTAGAGCCACTTTCCCCATGGCCATGCCAGCAGCCCAGAGTTTCTTTTCAGAGGTCATACTCGGTTTTGTTCAATTTGAAAAATATCCCCTGAGTACCTGCTGCTGATCCTATACGGCCTCTGGCGAAGCATCCTTGTCCTCCCCGGGCTCCCAGTCTGGCCTAGAGAGACATAGACATGGCACAGGGAAGGTGAAGGATGAGCTATTGCCTCTGTAGGTGTGGATTCCTATTCTGGTGATCAGAGAAGGCTTCAAGGAGATTGCAGCCTTGGCACTGGGCACCAAAAGCCAAGTGGAATTTTGATAGCTGTGGGGGGAAGGGCACCCCTTCTCCTGGGTCAGAGGGAAGGGAAATTGGGACGAGTTTGAAGAAGGGGTGGTCTGGTGTCCCTGCAGCAGATGGTGCAGGGGGCAGGGGGCGCTGGGAGGTGACTCAGAAAGTCAGCTTGTCTTTGGGTCTTTGGCAAAACTCTGGAATCTGCCAGGCCTGAGCTCTAGTTGCAGCTCCACTGTGTCCTAGCCACGTGCCCTTGGGCTCTCACTCAGCTGATCTGAGCCTCAGTTTCCTCATCTGTAAAGTGCGGCCAAGCGCACCTGTCTCAAGGAGGCCGCATTAGGGTTGTTACGTAAAGAACCTAGTGCAGTGCCGGCATGCCGCAGGGACTCGGCTAACATCACTTTCCTCCCCAGGAGCCTGGACGCTCCAGGAACCTTTGCGGGTATTTGATCTACATGGGGCCTGCATTGGGGCAGGACAGAACCAGGTCTGGGAAGGTCCCTTTGGTAAGAACCACGAGGAAGGGACGGGCTCAGCTTTGCAGGAAAGACATCGGCCCTCTGGACCTGGAGGGCTGGGGAGGGAGGGAGGTTGAAACCACACTAAGCTGTCCCCTTGGATGGTTGCGGGAGGGGCAGCTTAGGGTGGGGAAGGCCATGGGGTGGGGGAAGGGCATGAATTTGTTTGCAGCTTCAGAAGTTTAAGATGAAGGACTATCTCCCTTCAGTCATTCTGAAGGTTGCGCAGCGTCGTCTTTGTGCATCTGGCTTTTTTTTTTTCCCCTTTTGCATAATTTCCTTTGGATGAATCCGCATCAGAGCTTCTTCCATAATAGCAGCAAATTGGGACTAAGTGCCCGACAATAGGGGAATGATTGAGAGCGTTTTGGAACATCCAGTGGATAAAATAATATGCAGCCGTGAACAGCCGCAGAAATACTTACCCTCGAAGCGTATGGAGCTGTGTAGTCGTCAGGTTCCTCGGCATCTTTTCTTTATTTCACTTCATGTCGCTGTGACAGAGGCAGGACAAGGGTTAGAGCCTTCCCGCACGTGAGGAGATTCAGGCTAGGCTGTCATCTCTTGGAGGGCAGTGTTCATGTTTTATTCATTGTTCTGTCCTCAGCGCGTGGCTGAGTGGTTTGCAAATGCTTGTGTGGTGAAAGAACTGATGGAGTGGACAAAGCGGACGGCAAGTGACTTGTCCAAGGTCATGCAGGTAGGAAGACCAGGACCAGGGTCTTCTCATCCCTACTTGGCACACTCTTCTCACTCGCCGCTCAGTATCTGGGAGGGGAGTAGGATGGAGAGGTGCACAGCGAGGACTGGAGACAGACCAGGGCATAAGTCTCATTTCTATCCTTACTGACTGTGAGGACTTGGCAGGTCAGTTCATCTTCTTAAGCCTCAATTTCCCCATCTGTAATATGGATAATCCAAGTACCTGTTTTTAAGCTTCTCATCAAGATTAAATGATTTCACATATGTAGGATCCTTAGCATAGGAACTAGCACACAGAGAAGTACCTAAGAATGTTAGATGTGATGATAAGTGAAGTGAAGTCGCTCAGTCGTGTCCGACTCTTTGTGACCTCGTGGACTGTAGCCCACCAGGCTCCTCCCTCCATGGGATTCTCCAGGCAAGAGTACTGGAGTGGGGTGCCATTTTCCTTCTCCAGGGGATCTTCCCAACCCAGGGATCGAACCCAAGTCTCCCCCATTCCTGGCAAATGCTTTAACTCTAAGCCACCAGGGAAGCGATGATAATGATGATATAATAATATGGAAATATTTCTGATACAGTAAATGTTGTGGGTTTTTTTTGCCATGCTGTGTGGTACGTGGGATCTTAGTTCCCCAAACATGGATCAAACCCACCCCTCCTGCACTGGAAGCTTGGAGTCTTAACCACTGGACTGCTAGGAAGGTCCCCCGAAACAATTTAATGTTAAGTGGAAAAAAACCCCAAACCGTGAGCACTTGGATTAAAATGACATAAAATTAGATCTGACCATAGGTACATATTGGAAGAGAACAGGCGGAAATAGCATTACAGTAGGTACTATGGGAAATGAATGACCCAGACAAACCTTTTCAAAAATACTTACTTTTTCTTGTTTTAATTACAAAAGAATTATGTGAAAAATCCTAATCATTCAGAAGCATACTCTCTTCTTGTTTTCCCAACCAAAATCCTTCTCTCCAGAGGTAGCCAATGACAACAGGATGGTGCCTAGAATTTTTTCTATGCCTACACAAACAATAAGCATACAAACCAGAATGGGACCATAAATTGCATAATTGTTTTACAAGTTAGATTTTTTTCATTTTATATGCCAACATCTTTCTGTGTCAGTGCATCTAAACCCCATCCCCAAAATGTTCACACTAGATATGTAATACTTTTGTAATTCCTTTTTCACAGGATAAATCCTAGTTCATTTGGCCATCAACAGGGGGTTGATGGACATTTAAAGTTGTTTCCAATTTTACTCTATTCTAAATAACGCTGACCGTGAACTCTCGAGGTGTTTAAACAAGAAAATCAAGTGAGAGAGATTCAGAAACTGTGAGACTGCACAGGATTGCTGGGGAGGGTTCCCTGCTTCTCTGGGCTTCTTTCCTCTCCTCACCTCCCTTCTCAGCTGAGCCCCAAGGGGCAAGGACACTGATCCAAAGCCCATGTTTATTACTGCAGTTCCCCGCTCCCTCTCACCAACTGCTGATTGGTGAGGTCCAAGCGAAGTGATGATGATAAAAGATCCTTTAGACTGTAAAGCACCCGGCACGTGGGAGGGGTTGATACTGCTGTTATTATTTCCACATCTAGAGCAACAGTAGCTTTGGTTACATGGTTGACAGCAAGTGGGATGTAGCAGGTTTGAAGGGGAAGAGCATGGAGCCGTGAGCCAGAAGACCTGGGTCCAAGTCCCTGCTCAACTCAAACTGACAAGCCATGTGAGCTTGGCCAGCCCTGTCTGCTGGGGGAATAAACCCACCCATCTCATGTGTCCCTGGTGGAGCTCAAAGGTGACAAAGCCCGGAAGACAGCCAGCTCATGGTCCAGCTCTCAGAGAGGGTGTCCCACTCCAGGGAGGTCTCCTCTGCCTCTGCAGTCATCCATGTGGACCGAGTAGGAGGCTTTTCTCTTTTCTGAAGCCGGCTACTCTGCAGTTTGGGCATGTCACGTGGTCCCCGGCCTACAATGGCACACCAGTTTGTGGCTCCACGGTGGCATGTGAGACCTTTGGGCAAGAAGCCAGTGCTGACGGGTGGCAGCCTCTTCACATGGCTTGATTTTATTTAATGCGGTGCCCATGGGTACCGCCGGCCTCTGACAAATTGCCGTCTCCGCCCTGCCGCGTAGGAATGACTGCAGGCCCAGCCCCTGTTTCTACCCCTCGGGCTCCATCAGAGGCCTGGCTGGGAGGGCAGCACAGTCCCCCTCCTCCCTCCTCACGGGAAGTCATTTCATTCATGTCTACCTGGAGATTGTCACTCAAGGAAGTGAATGTTCTGTACTGGGGAGATCCCAATGGGAGTTAACATCATCCCCAGAGGGAGAAGAATAAATCTTAATAGCCTCGCTCTCTCTCACTGTATGTTTTCTTTTAATTCTTTTCTTTTTCTTTTCTGACTCTGAAAGTAGTACAGGCTCATAGTAGGAAATTGGTGTAACACAGAGAACCCCCTAAAAAGCCAAAAAAAACAAAAGTCTGTAATTTCTGCTCTTGTTAACCTTTGAGCCTTTAGATAATGAGAATTTCTAATATTTCTTGAGTATCACTGTGGGCTTTGGCTTGTAAGTGCTTTACGAGCCAAATTCAGTTTGGTCTAATTCAGTTTTCTTAGTAAAACTAGTAAATGGGTAAGATTATCATCGTGGTTTTACAGATGAAGACACTGAGGCCCAGTGAGATTAAGGGAGAATGCAAGGTCTCCTGGTCGCTTAGTCTATCCTTAACCATGAGACTATACTGCCTCTTTCCAGTTTCTCCTCCCCTCCCTCTAGTTAATGTATCTATTTAGTGTCAGGTGGCGCTAGTGGTAAAGAACCTGCCTGCCTGCAGGAGACATAAGAGACTCAGGTTCAGTCTCTAGGTCAGGACGATCCCCTGGAGGAGGAAGAAATGGCAACCCACTCCAGTATCCTTGTCTGGAGAATCCCATGGACAGAGGAGCCTGGCGGGCTACAGTCTGTAGCATCGCAAAAGAGACGTGACTGAAGCGGCTCAGCACACAGCACGGTGTATCCGTCAGCTTCTGGCAGAAAACTCAGTGCTTTAACTTGGAGATGTTAAGAAAGCTGTGGGCAGGGTTAAGGGAACCCACGAGGGGGACCCACAAACTCACGGTGACAGAGACTATTCGCTCCCTTCGGCCTGAATGAACAGAGGGAGGGAATAGTGTTACTGGGCTTGTGCACGGAGCTGTCACAGAGCCACTCAGTCACCACTAGAACCACAGGAAGGGCGACTGGGGAGGTATACCCCCTCTCTGCTTCCACTCTCTGGCCTCCTGCCAGTGCCTCCCATTGACCAAAGGCAACCAGAGGTCAGCAGGCAAAGGAGTTCAAAGGACAGTCCAAGAGCTCAGCCTCCTAGCTCTTCGAGTGGGACATGGTTCTAGGGGTGCAAATGGGGAACAGCAGCCCAGGAAGTGGTCCTAGGGGATGGGAAGGATGTGCCCCGTGGCTTCCCCAAAAGAAAGGGTGATCTTGGTAACCGTGATCATTGAAGACATCTTTCAGAAGACTCTCACTTTCTGCCTAGCGTTCTCTTTGTTTTGGCGTTTTCCACGCCCTGTCCTTCTTCCTCTCTGCACTCCTTCCTACTGTGAGTTCCTGCCTGGTTCAGAATTCCCACAACCGTCTGGACAGAAGTTGTCAGTGTCTCAGATTTAGAAGAGAGCCTTCGTGGCTGGGGAGTGATTGTTCATGACCGTGGATACTCGTGGCTGTGTGTGCTCTCACGCGGTTCCACTGCAGTGCATATGTATGCAAAGACACGCTTCCAGGACACATGTCATAAACATCTGTGATACACGCTCCCTTGTCTTTAGCGTGACTGTAACTTTTGCATTTCAAAGTCCTTTTGTTCTCTGAAACATCCTTTTTCTCTACATGGCCCTGCTCTGAAGTGGGCGATTAGGGCCTCTCCTCCCTGTTTAACAGATGGAGAAACTGATGCTCACAAAGGGGAAGTGACTCGCCCAAGACCCATCAAATAGGAAATGGCAGAACTGAAACAAGAAACGGTGGTCCTGATTCTAACTTCAGCTTTTCTTAGTGTATTTTCCTTTTAATCTTGGGAAGTTTTTCCTTAGCCAGTTTTACCCCTGGGAGAAATTAGTACAGACGAACCCCCTGAGGCTGCTGGAATGTCATGTAGTGGGATGGACGTTGGAGTCAAAGAGTCTTGGCACAGCCTTATGACCTTGGGCAAATCGGTAGGCATCTTTGGGCCCGTGTGTCCTCATCAGTCAAATAAGGATGATAATATCAGGAGTTTGGATGGAAAAGTTAGCTGCTTAAGATCCGATAAGTTGTCAGGACAGGCGGGCTGGCTGGTAGCCAGGAAGGCTCCTGAGGTGAGTGCAGCCCAGGTCTTTTGACTTGTCTCGTTGCTGTTCCACCCACCCATCACCCATGTGTTTTTCCGTTTATCCATCTGACCCCAGTGGGTTTGAATTCTGACACTGCTGTTTACTAGCTGCATGATCTTGGGCCAGTTGCTTCACTTCTCAGGGCTTTAGTTCCTTCTTTTGTAAAATGGAGATATTGAGAGTACCTATTATGGGTTATTATGAAGATTAAATGATGTAAAATCTTAGATCAGGGCCTGGTAAATAGCAAACTCTATAAATGTTAGCTTTGTCGTTATTTATCAAGAACTGCTCTAAACCCTGGGGAAAATGGCAAATGAGACAGATAAAGGTTTTTTGTTGTTGCCTTTTGGCCATGCTGCACAGCTTGCAGGATCTTAGTTCCCTGACCGGGGATGGAACCCAGGCCCATTGCAGTGGGTGCATGGGAGTCCTAACCACGGGACCACCAAGGAATTTCCAAGACATAAAGTTTTGTCTTTGTGGAGTTTACATTCTAGAGAAGGAGCAGAAGCAATTTGTGAACTTATGAAGAAAAACATGCTTGCTTCATGGGAATAAAGTTTCTTTTTGATGGGTAGGTAGTAGTGTTTGTTATACAACACTGTGAATGTTATTATTGTCCCTGAATTGTTACACTTAAAGGTGGTTAAGATGGCAAAAACAGAATAAAGCAAAACCAAAAAACCAGCTGTAACCAAAAAAAAAAAAAAAAATGGAAAGAGGGACCCACTTTAGACAGAGTGGTCAAGAAGCACATAAGCTGAGATCCGAAGGGTGAGAGCTACCAAGAGACAGGGGACAAGCCCACTGTCCACACGGAGGGAGCAATAAGGGCAAAGCTCCGAGACAGGGTCAAGCCTGGCATGGCTGAGGTGCAGACAGAAAGCCTGGGTGACACCACTGTCACAGCGATGGGGGCAGTAGGGGAGCTAAGCAGAGGCCTTACACAGGGACCTGGAGCTTTCGTAAGGAATTTGCATCTTATTTTGATGGGAGGTCCTTGGGGGTTTTAAAGAGGCCATCCACTTGGACTGTAACTGTGGCTCCTCTGTGGAGAATAAGCCCTAGGAGAGCCCAAGTGGCTAAAGGGACCGTGGAAGAGATGGAGCCGCCATGCAGACAGGAGCTGAGAGTGGCTTGGACCTGGGTGGAAGTAGAGCTGGAGAAAAAGAGCAAATCCAATTTACTGGACTCAGAGATGCTGAGTCACGCTAACCCTGGTGGGGGAGCTTGATGTATAAACAGTCGATTCACTTTTAATGTGGGGGTACAACCACAGGCCAAGTGGATATTGGCCTCTCCCTCTAGGCGGCCCAGATGGAAAGCCACAGTGTCTGAAGCCTGCTTAGTGCCCCCGGAAAGCAAGCCCGGGGAGCCAGCCTGTGGCTGCAATGTTGAAGAGTGTCGGAGGCTGACAGGCTGCTGAGCTGGCCCCAGAGGGGGCCAGGCGAGCACGCTGGGCCTTACTGGGCCCCTCACCTCCAGACAGGGCTGGTGCAGGCACTGTCAGCATTTCCTTCTCTGGCTGACCTTTCCCTTTTCTAATCCTGTGCATTCGGGTTTTCCTATGTTAGTGTCATCAGTCAGGCTTTGCTGGCCTCTGTCTCTCTCTCCATCTGTTCTGAGTGGGCACTTCTTTTTATGTTTTTGTTTTTTTAGTTGTTGGGTTTGTGTGTGTGTGTGTGTTTTGGCTTCATCATGTAGCACGTGGAATCTTAGTTCCCCCACCATGGCCCAAGGATTGAACCTGTGTCCGCTGCAGTGGATACGCCAAGTCTTAACCACTGGACCACCAGGGAGGTCTCAGGGTGGGCACTTCTAAACCTCAGCTTCGCAGACCACTTCCCACTCTGGCTTCCCATTACTGCTTGTCATTCTGGATCTTCTCAGGGTTGTTTTAATGGGTGTCCTCTTTATGCTATTTTCCCGAATCTCCATCACCCCCCTGAGAAGGAGGGAGGAATATCTCTGTGTTAGGGTTGAGATGACCTAAGCTCAGAGGAGTGAAGTCACTTGCCCAGTGTCCCAGAGGGAGCTAGTGGGGGAGGGTTCCGGGTCTAGGTCTCCGTGACCTGCGTCTGCCTCTGGCCCTGCTGCCCTGCATGGAGGGGTCCATGAGATGACGATGCATAGGGTCTTTGACGCTAGGCCTGGCCTGCAATGGCTCGGTGACAGGAGTCTTACCCTTTGCAGCAGAGTAACGTTTCTGAGTTGCAAAGCTGGTGCCCCCCACACCGCCCCCCGACCCATCCACCTCCAGTTACTCATTTCTCTGACTCAAACCTGTTCCTCCTGCCAGCCTGTGTGGAGCTCACATTTATAGGCTTCTTGTTCCAAGAAGTCAAGTTGTCAACGCCGGGACTTCACTGGTGGTCCAGTGGCTAAGTCTCCATGCTCCCAACACAGGGGGCCAGAGTTCAATTCCTGGTCAGCGAACCTGATCCCACATATGGCAACCAAGAGTCTGCATGCCACAGCTAAGACTCAGTGCAACCAAATAACTAAATATGAAAAAAAAAAAACAAGAGGTCAGGACTCCCTGTCCTCTACACATCCCTGCTTCTTCCCACGTCTGAGCATTTGCCCACATGGTGAGCTAGTCCAAATGTCCTCCCTGCCATCACCTGACTAGAGTCTCCTTTTTTTCAAAACCTAACTCCAGCTCACCCTGCACTCCCTACCGTATAAGTCTTTCTTGGAAACCCCAGGCCATACTCCCAATCACCAGGTCCCAGAATCTTCTAGAGGCTGAAATGTACACAGGCAAATCTATGTCACATCCTGGGGGAGTATCATCCTCCCATGTGGCAGGGAGCTCCACGGGAACCAGCACACGGTCCTCTGGGTCTGCCACAGCGCCTGGCCAGCTTGGCCGCCCAGCGGGTTCCATCAGTCTGTGCTAACCTGGTCCTGGGCAGAACTGTGCCCATGTGACTGGCTGTGGCAGAAGCCAAGGTCAGGTTCTTGGCTCACTTTCTGGGCCCCAGTGAGAGAATCATGCCATTATCCCCAGACTTGTGAGATGAAGAAGGTTCTCCTCATCACAGATTTTAAAAATAATAATGTGATTTTTCTTTTTAATTCACAATTTTTCTTTTAGGTTTAAACAGATTTTATTTATCTCTGTCTCATCCTGTCATACCAGACCATGTGCATTGGAAACATTTATTTTTTGACTTCTAGTTATTTTTTTTTTAAATCATTCAAGAAATCTCCAAGTGTAGTAGAGAAAAATGAGAACTACAGTTAAACAGAAAGAAGAAAAAAAAAATAATTTGTCTACCCGCTTCTAGAAACAACCATAGTTAATACTTTGCTGAATTTTCTTTTTTCTTAAAATATTTATTTCTTTGGCTGCACCTGGTCTTATTTATAGCACTCGGGATCTCTAGTTACAGCATGAGAAGTCTTAGCTGTGGCATGGGGAAAGCTAGTTTTCCCTAACCAGTGATTGAACCTGGTCCCCCTGGATTGGGAGTGCAGAGTCTTAGTCACTGGTCCACCAGGGAAGTCCTCTTTGCTGAATTTTCTGTATCTGTATGTGTACATTAGTTAAAATAGGGTCGATCTGTACAAACTGTCGTGTGTCATGCTTTTTTGCTCAGGTGTCCTCCATGATTTTGTACATCACCTCTTTTCACTCTCTAGAGCAGACACGCCATCTTTTATCTCACCAGCCCCCGGCCACAGGATTTGTCCCGTGGCTCATGCCGCTGCCTTGGCTCCCAGCCCGGGCCTGAGTGCTTTCTCCTCCTCTGAGATTCTGTTGAGGTTTGCCTGAGGCTGCAGAGTGCAGCGGGAAGAATAATGGACCCGGAGCTGGGGTCTGGGGAGTCAGGAGACTGGGTGAGGAGGAGAGTGGGCGGGAGGGACCAGGGAAATCCTGTCTGAGGAAATGACTGTTGCTCAAGCCCCTTTTGCTTTCTGGGTCTCACCTGTAAAAGAAGAGGAGGAGACTGAATTATCTCAGAAGCTTCCAGTTCCTCTCATCTGTGGTTCTGCCAGCACCAAGCAGTTATGCCAGCAGCCTCTGCTGGAGACCTGGGCGGTGAAAGCCTGGGATATTTATTTAAGATTACTTGGCTGGCTATTTCCAAGACGATGCAGGCCCTGGTGAAGGTTCAGCGAGTCCAGGCTGAAATCAGACTGAAGCGGAGGCAGGAGGAGATGTCCTGGAGCCTCTGGGCTGCCTGAATCCATGAAGGGTGTGTGGATTCTGCTTCTCCCAGCACAAAATATACAGATTCGTCTGTGGATTTTTTTTTTTTTTAAGCAAAATTAAGCAGGCATTTATTTGAAGAGTTCTTCCTGTAGGCCTTATCTAGCACAATGCCTGATATCTCCAGTGCAGGCTTAGAAGAAATCCAGATCCGGGCAGATTCATCTCAGTTTGACCTCATGAGGCTGTGCGCCACCCCCCTGGAGCAGCTCTGTGGCTTTGTGTTCTGGCACTGAGTCAGCACTTAGCGTCATGTAAGCAACAGAGCTTTTATTTAACGATGGCTTTAAGTTATAACCATAAAGCCCAGGGTAATGATGTAAGTGGAAAGCATTTCTGGGTGGGGATGAGGCCATGTGGACCAAGGCCTTCCCTTCCTCCTCATCTTCTTAACAACAGCATCCATAACACCAGACCCTCTCATCTGTGCTACAAGCTCCAGCTTACAAAGCGCTCCGCTCATTATCCATAAGGTGGGGATTGAGGATGCTCATGACCTATCTTGGGCCCTGGAGACGCTGGGTGGCTGAGTGGGGGTGCTCAGGGCCCTTGACTTTCTGTTCAGTGCCCTTTGCTTTGGTCAGGGCTGGTGGCTCCTAGAAGGCAGTGGGGGAAATAAGATTGGGGCTTGGAGCATGTACATAGCGCAGGGTGGATCCAGTATCTGTCTGCATCTGCCCGTCAAAGGCCCCCAGGGTGGGTGGGGTTGGGAAGGGACCTGCCAAATCTCATCTGGATCTTTCTCTTTTAAAGTGATGGATTCAGAGGAAGGCTCTAGACTCAACAGGTGAGGGTTCCTGCTCATTTCTGTTTTCAGGTTTTAGCTCCAAACTTATTATTTATTTTTTTTTTTTTGAGAAGTGTGTTTTCACTGAAGGGGGTCAGAAATAGATTCTTTTGCTTTCCCAAAAACAAACAACTTGTGGGTTAAATATATGTATATATATGTGTATGTGTGTGTGTGTTTTAAAAATTATACAAGTAATTCCAAAGTGTATGAAGTTAAAAATGAAGTTCCCTCTCTTATCATGCCCTGTGAAACTCTCTTTTTCTCCTCTACCTACTTCTGAATTATTGACCTCTCTTAACATTTTAGTGAGTATCCTTCCAGTCTTTTACTACACGTGTATA
>SJXQ01004775.1:341589-365400 GCA_006408695.1 Aepyceros melampus
TATATATAATATAAAATTATATATATAAATTTTATACATATAAATGGGACCATGCCATTCTCTCTCTCTCTCCTTTTCTCTCTTTGCAATTTGCTTATTCCAAAGAGCAGCTGGGCAGTAGGTCCTTGATTCTCTGAAATCTCATTTCCTGCTTCAAGGGGGAAATGATAAGAATAGTCTGTCGCAGAGATAATTTCTGAGTCCCTCACTTTTGGGATGAGTCCTAGTGAGACGAACTGACTGCCCATTTGTAGCAGACGTGGGGCCTGAGCCCAGATCTCCGTCTTTGACATTATCAGGGCTATGCGTTTGTTAAGAGGACCTGTCTTACCCCTTTAGATCCATCCTGCCCGCATCCCCATGGAGTCAGAGGGCAGGAGTTATTGAGGCTTGGGGCATGAGGAGCCTTGCCTAATGTCAGGGCTGGAAGGACTGGGAGCCTAGGGCTCTTTGGGTCGAGTTCAGCTTATCCAGCATTGGCTGAGGGGCTGCCATGTGCCAGGTGCTGTGGTGGGAGAGACAGCCGGCCCAGGGCCTGCCTGGAGGTAGTCCCTGACTGTCCCTGGTGCTCTTGGCAGAGTGGGGCCCCTTGGAGAGACTCTCGTTGTCCCCAGAAAGGGCCCTGATTCCAGACCTGGGCCAATAGACTGGAGTCCCTGAGGAACTATGTGGGCAAAGGGTGGGTGGGGGTCTGTGACCTCAGCTACTGCCGCTGACCCCTCACTTCTCCAGACTCTCTCCCCATCCTCCCTTCCTCTGTCTCTCCCTCCTCCCCCTTCTCTCTGTGGATCTTTGTCCATTTGTCTCCATCTGTCTCTCTCGGCGTGTGGTTCCTGTCCCCCTCGCTCTGTTCTGTCATGCCCTCGCTGCCCCTCTCCCTCATCACATTCTCTCTCCTTCATGCCAATGCAGGCGTGCTGGTCACCATGACAACAGAGACAGGCCCTGATTCTGAGGTGAAGAAGGCTCAGGAGGAAGCCCCGCAGCAGCCTGAAGCAGCCGCCGCAGCGACCACCCCTGTGACCCCCGCGGGCACGGCCATCTCGAGGCCAACTCCAATGAGAAGCAGCCGCCCCAGCAGGACGCTCGGCCTGCAGAACAGGTGTGTGCCTGGGAGTGGGGAAAGAAGGGAACTGAGGTGTACTGTTGACCCACGACATGCTGAGCACTGTGCAGGGGCCGTCATGTTCATTTTTACATTTTATTCTCCAGGACCTCAGGAGATAACTATTCATTTGCCCATGTTACAGTGGGGGAAACAGAGCCTCAGCAGGATGGAGTCACATTGCTATAAAGTGCTGTGTGCTTAGTCGCTCAGTCATGTCCAGCTCTTTGTGACCCCATGGACTGTAGTCCGCCAGGTTTCTCTGTCCATGGGGATTCTCTAGGCAAGAATACGGGAGTGGGTTGCCATGCCCTCCTCCAGGGGATCTTCCCAACCCAGGGATTGAACCCAGGTCTCCCGCATTGCAGGTGGATTCTTTGCCATCTGAGCCACCAGGGAAGCATAAAATGAGAGAAGTGCAAGTCAAATCTGTATCTGTATCTATATATATATTGACTGCACCGCATGACATGCAGAATCTTAGCTCCCTGACCAGGAATTGAACCCATGCCTTCTGCAGTTGAAACGTGGAGTCTTAACCACTGGACTGCCAGAGAAGTTCCAAGTCAAATCTAGATCTGGTGTTGAAAAATCTGTGTTCCTTTAACCTTATTTTCCTCTTCCCTCAAGCTGTCCCTTCTAGCTGGGCAGGCCTGGTGTGACTCCAGAGCAAAATTCATTATCTAAAGAGACAAGAAGGGGCTTCCCTGGTGGTCCAGTGGTTAAGAATATGCTTTCCAATGCAAGGGATGCTGGTGTGATCCCTGGTAAAGAAACTAAAATCCCACATGCACAGAGCAGCTAAGCCCACACTGCAGTTAAAGAGCCTGCTCACTGCAGCAAAGACCTAGCACAGTCAAAAAAGAAAAACTTAAATAAAAGAATAAAGAGACAAAGGACTTGGGGCGGGGAGTGCGTCATCTAGCCATTGAATTGACACCTCCCTTAATCACGACAGGACTAGAGAGGGAAGGGGCCCCGCCAAGATCATTGAGGTTATCTGTTGCAGAGTTAGGACTGATATGCAGGGCTCTGACCTCCCTTCCTTCCATTAGATCAGTCCTAGCCACAGGTGGCTCAGTGGTAAAGAACCCACCTGCCAATGCAGGAGACTCGGATTTGATCCCTGGGTCGGGAAGATCCCCTGGAGAAGGAAATGGCAACACATTCCAGTATTCTTGCCTGGGACATCCCATTGACAGAGGACCCCGGCAGGGGCTACAATCCATGGGGTTGCAAACAAGTCGGACACAACTTAGTGACTAAACAACAACAGCAGAACCTCATGCTTGACCCAGTGACAGGCTGGGAAGGAGGAGACCAAGCCCTGATAACTCAGGCACTGTTAGTTCTAAGGAGAAAGGATAGCTCTGGCCTCTGGGTTTGGTTCTGTGGGATGCTTCTGCCTGCAGGGGAGCAGTGGGCCCCTCCTATGAACCCACCTGTTGTACGCAGTGCTGACTCTCCTCGGGCACCTTAGAAGGGGGTGTCACCTGGGGGTGTTCTTAGAGGGCAATGGCTCTCATTTTGGAGTCTGTCTTAGCTCCAGCTGCTTCCTCATTGCATCTCATTTGGATGAAAGGCTATGGTTTCAAGCTCATTGACCAAATCCTTCCCTTGGTTGGACCTGCAGAGCCTAGACATGGAGGAGAAGGACTACGGGGAGGCCGACGGCCTGTCAGAGAGGACCACACCCAGCAAGGCCCAGAAGTCACCCCAGAAGATTGCCAAGAAGTACAAGAGCGCTGTCTGCCGAGTCACTCTGCTCGATGCTTCTGAGTATGAGTGCGAGGTGGAGGTAGGGAGCCACAGCCCAGCCCTAGCCCACTGGCCTCGGAGCCAGGACAGGCCTCTGGGCACTCAGCCTGGGCCAAACCAGAGGGCATCCATTCTTAATGGAGGCCTGGACCAACTGCCGTGAGATGATAGGCCAGCTCTCCTTTGCCTAGACCTTGTCACCAAGGCCCAGAGAGGCTCTTATGATTGCACATAGAATTAGATGAGGCCCAGGCCTGGCACCCGGAAAAGCCTTCTTAGGGTGGCTGTACCTTGGGTAGGATTCACTGTCTAGGGGCTGATCTGTAGCCTGGTAGGATCTGGCCTCTTTTATCTCACCCTGTAGATACCGAGGTTTCGACTAGAATCATTTTCATGTATTTATTGGATGGGGAGAGGGGTTCTTCCTGTGAACTACCCTGTCGAGGGCGCCAGGACAAACTGGCCACTCGAGGGTTCCATGGTAAGGTGTCCCCCAGGCATGGGAGGCGGCTCATGGGAAGGACTGCTCCCCACAGGCTTTGTAGAAACCCCATGGCATGGTTCTGTCCCCCAGTGGGTGGCAGGGAGGACACCTCTTCTCTGGGGTCAGCCCTCCTGGCCCCACATTTAGCGTCTCCCTTTTCTATGTTGGCTGGAACTCCCACTTGAATTCTGAACTCTGACTGCCCCCTTAGAGGTTCTGCCCTCGTCCAGGTGCCATTCCTGGCTTGTCCACATGTATGGAAAAGTCCAGAGGGTGGCCTTACTGCTGAGAGTTACAAGAGCCACCAGTTCCCCCCTACCCCACCCCAACCTCTGAGCCCTGGTCTTAAAGGACCGACTTACTTCTAAGCCCTGGGAGGCTGGTTCTGTCTTCTTTTCAGGGTTGGGGTTTCTGTCTTTTTTTTTTTTTGATGTTTATTTCTTCCATAGAAGGGTTGCAGGGTGGACACCCGGGGCCAAAGAGAAGGATATCCTCTCCCTCTTCTCGTCTGCCCATGCCGGCTCCAGGGTGCTGTTTCGGCTGCCCTAGGAGAGTGTGAGGGTTTGACCGAGGCTGCTGTCTCTGAAGGCCTCCTTCAAGAGAGGAGGCCAAAACCCCCAAAATCCCATGGTTTTTCAGCCAACCCCACAGTCAGGCCTGATCCCAGTTCCCAGTGACTCTGCCAGACGTGGCAGGGCCCTCACCACCTCCCTGGAGTCCCCTGCCTCTTTGGGTAGTAACTGCTTGCCACGCTCTGTTGATACTCGTCTTCACACCTGTGGGTTGGGTACCCACAAGTTCTAGGCTTTGTCCTTCCTAATCCTCAGGCCTGGATGGTGCCCAGAGAGGTGCCACGCGTGGATGATGGGAGCTAGGGGAGAAGGTGACTCACACGGTGCTGCTTCCATCTGAAGCTGATTTCAGCACTGTGAACACCTGAAGAGCCTCTCTTGGTGCTTGGATGGGGGCGCCCCCTTAGTGTAAGGGGAGGGACCCGGGAGGAGAGTTACTCTGTGACACTGAGTCCCAGGCCCTCCCCTCCTCCCCTGCCCACATCCGTGACCTGTCAGGCAGCTCGTCTCTTCTTCTCACATCCAAAGTTCCGATTTTTAGTTTTCTCCTCCTTGGGTCCAACTTAGGCTGTTTCTCTTACTCACGGTACAGGAAGAAGTCAGTCACACCCTGACCCCACTCCAACTCCCCCCCAAGCAGATTAAGTGCTAGGAGGACCCCAGGAGGGCTTGGACGAAGGCATGGATGGGCTGGGATTAGTGTCCCCCCAGGGTCCTTTGGACTTGGCGAGCAGAGCCCGGTGGGAGACAGGAGCTCTGAGATCCTCCCCAGACGCTGGAAGCCTCTTAGGGGTTTTCATGTCGTCCTGGTGAAGCCTGGGGCACCTTCCCCTGCACCCTGACATGTGTTCCAGCCTCATGGCATCTCTGCTTCTCTCTCTAGAAACACGGCCGGGGCCAGGTGCTGTTTGACCTGGTCTGTGAGCACCTCAACCTCTTGGAGAAGGACTACTTTGGCCTGACCTTCTGTGATGCCGACAGTCAGAAGGTACCTGGGCTGGGGAGCGGACTGGGCTGGAAGGTCTGCTGTAGGGAGACCTCTTCTCCTAAGCCCCCATTGGCCTGGCCGCATCCTATGGCTTCCATCAGCCCTCAGACCTTCATTAGGCACCTTGCCTATTTTGGGGGGAGTCGGACATGACTGAGCGACTGAACTGAACTGAACTGAACTGAGACCATTTTTAAAGTCTTTATTGAATTTGTTCAATACTGCTTCTGTTTTATGTTTTAAAGGTTTTTTGGCTGCGGGGCATGTGGGATTTTAAATCCCCGATCAGGGATCTAACCTGCATCCCTGCACTGGAAGGTGACCTCTTAACCACTGGACTGCCAAGGAAGTCCCCACTAGGCACCTTCTGTTTGGGCAACCCCAGGGTTCATCCATCCCTGTCTATCCTCAGTTCTCTGTCTTCCCTGTGTGCCGGTCCTTCCTTGGGACCTTCAAGTCAGCCCCAGATGCTGTGACATAGCTTCCTGGGGAAATAACCCCGGTGACTCTTCCTCACCCTTGGGACACTCCTGTCTGCATTTCCTCCTTCTCACCCATGCCAGTTGCATAACCTGTTCACTGTGCTGCCTCAGGGCAATGCCAGGCGCAGGGCCTCAGGTCTCCAGTCCTGTGTGAAGCCAGGCCTCATTCCCTCACCTCCCAGTCCCAAGGGAAATGACCCAGACTGCTCAGTCGGGGAAGGGTGTTCCCTGCAGGGGTGCTGTCTGCAGGGCATTTCAGGATATTTCTGTCTCCTCGCCCTACCCAAGTCCGCTCTCCCAGCTCCCTCTAAGGACCTCTTGTCTTCTCCTGCAGAACTGGCTGGACCCCTCCAAGGAAATCAAGAAGCAGATCCGGAGTGAGTGACTTGTCTTAGTGGGAACATGATGGGGACTCCATCCTCCTTGGGAAAATGCATTCAGACCCATGAGTTCATTTGCTCTGCGTGGCAGATCTTAGGGAAGGCAGGGTATTATTGTTGAGATGAGGAGCCTGAAGCCTGGACAAGAGGAATCACTGTCTGGAGTCACTTAGCATATTAGCAAAGGAGTATTCAGGATGTCAGCCCTAGGCAGCCCAGGTCTGCAAGCCCAGAAGGGACTTACAGAGTCATCCAAGGCAAGGGGGCAAACTGATGGCCCTCAAAACAGCCACCCTCCTGTGCAGGGCCAGCGTTGTCTTGGGTGATCAGTGACCTTTGACTCAGAATCCTCGTCCACACTGCACTCTAGGCTGTGCCAACTGATCGGTAGTGAACGTGTCCTGTATTTAATACTGGGTAACTGAGGCCCTGAAAAAGGCAGTTGTTTACCCAAGATCACAGAGTGAGGTGTTGGCCATGCCAGGTCTCCAGCCCTGGCCTCCCAGTACCATCCTGCACTCTTTTCAAGGCCTGGAGTGAAGACAGATGAGCAGGCCAACAACCTGTCTTTTCTGGCCCAGAGGAGAAAGCAAGGCATATTGGGAGGGACAGGGCAGCCTTCAAATGGCAGAAGGGAGAGGTAGGTGGCCTCAGCCAAGGGGGACATGCAGGAGGCGGGGCCTTGGAGCCTGGAGGCAGAGATTCCTCCACCAGGGGCTCCGCCTCCTTGGCTGTGCTTGGGTTCCCTGGTCCCCTGGCTAGAAGGCTATAGCCGAGCCTGTTGCCATGACAGCAGGCAGCTGGGTCTAGGGATGCCAGCTGACTGTGCAGGAGGGGGCTTGAGGATTCTTCCTGTAGCCTCCTGTCAGTTGGAGACAAAAAGGCAGGCTCTCAGATAGTGCCCTCTCCTCTGGGGCCAGCAGGGTTCCAGGCCTGGCCTTCAGGCTCCCCGCAGGAATGTCAGCCCCGCTGGGAAGCCTGCCCCTCATGCCTGAGAGGGTCAGAGCACATGCTGGTGGCTGAGAGTGTTTGAGATGGACCAGAACTTTGGAAAAGCGAAGCTGCTGATAGAATCTTTGGGTCTCAGCTCCCTCCCAGGGCAGGGAGTCAGGTCTCCTCAAGTTATTGCAAAGCAGAGCTGCCTCCTTCAGTCCCTGTTCCTTTCCCGAGTTTCTACTCATTCGTCTCAGTTCTGTCTTCCGGGGCTCCATGGAACAATTTGTTTATCCCTCACTCTACCCTCCCCATCATGTGGCTTGTAGAATCTTCCCCAACCAGGACTTGAGCCCGGGCCCTCAGCAGTAGGGTGCAGAATTTTAACCACTGGACCACCTGGGAATTCCCTGTCCCCTTTCTTGATTTGTGACAGCCTCAGCCTTCTGAAGCTGGCACCTGATTCTGATGTCCTGGCTTTCAGAGTTTGGTATATTTCCTCGTGAATCTCAGTGCCCATCACTCAGGGCACTGGGGGCGATTCCTCTACCTCTCTGGATTCCTGCGTCTCCCTAGCAAGTGGGTTAATGATTCCTGCCTCGCTAGGTGGGGATGAGGTTTCTAAGATGTGGTGTGGACAACAGCCAGCACAGAGCAGGTTCTTCACAAAGTAGGAGGCAATCTGGTGTGATGGTTGAAAGGGCCGACACGAGTCAGACTGCCTGGATTTGAATCCTGACTCCATCACTACTTCTTGTGTTAGTTAATTGTTCTGTACTCATCATTTATAAAGTGCAGGTCACCCTTATAATTAGGGTTCTTGTGAGGATTAGATGAGTTACTAGGTGTTTAATACCTAGAATGTGCCTGCACATAGTAGCACCCAGTTTGTTTTAGCCATTATTATTATTGTTGTTGTCAATTATGCCATTATTTTTTCTCTCTTTTTTGGGGGGCTGCACTGCATTGCTTGCAGGAGCTTAGCTTCCCAGGCAGGAATCAAACCCAGTGAAAGCCTGGAATCCTAACCGTAGGCCACCAGGGAACTCCTCCGTTATTATTCTTGAGATAGGAATTGTTTCCCCTTGAGGAGTCAGCTGTGGTCAGGAATCTAAGCTGCGGGGTCTTGGGATCAGAGGCTAGACCTGCTTTCTACCACTGACTGGCTGGGTGATCCTGGGAGGATGACTTAACCTCTCAACATCTTCATCTATTAAAAGTGTACCTCAGGATCATTATAAAGATTAAATTCCAAAACCACATAGAAGGTTCTTAGCAAGCCAAGCAACCAGCACTTAGTAAGTTTGGGAGACATGACAGCTGTGAAGATGGTGATGGCTGCAGGGACAGGGTGGTAGTGGCGGTGTGGTCACCAGCCCTTCCTGACCGTGGCCGTGCTCTGGATGGGCCTTGCTTTCTCAGTTTGTCAGGGGTCCTTTTTTAAAAATTGAATTATTAATTTAAAAATATTTATTTCTTTTGCCATCCGGGTATTAATTGCGGCATACAGAATCTTTGATTTTCACTGCTGCACGAGAACTCTTAGTTGCTGCATGTGGGATCTAGTTCCCTAACCAGGGATTGAACCTGGGGCCTCTGCATTGGGAGCATGAAGTCTTAGCCAATGGACCACTGAGGAAATCCCTGTTGGGGGTTCTTTTAGAACTTGGAGCCCAAAATATCCCAGGGACCATCTGACCATTGTTCTGGACTATGGCCTTTCATCAAGGCCTCCTCCCTTCCCACCCCTGCTTCTTAAGTGGTCATCCCTTTTCTTGGCTTACAGAGCTTTACTCCAGCTAAGACCTTGGCCTTTATTTTTCTTTACTTTTTAAATGTGTACCATTGATTTTTCGTAGCTAAATGTGGAGGTTAACATTTATCCCAGTGAAATGCGTTTTGTTACTTTTAGCCCATTATATTTGCCTTTCAGTTTCATTTATAATCCATTTGAGATGGAGTCAACATCAGATAGGACAGAGTTTTGCCAAGTCTGTTCTGAGAAACATTAATATGGAAGGAGGCCCTGTGACAAATGGATGCTGCAGGTCAAATGGGCTTTGGAAACCCTTGAATGCATGTCCCCCCTTTAAGAGGTGCAAGGCACGGCAGCAGAGCGAGAGCTCTGAGAAACCCAAAGTCAGGAAACCTGTTTAATGTGGTACTTTCTAGATTAGCTGTCTTCCCATTGATGTCCTGGGCACAGACTTTGGTGTAGAGGAGAGTGGGCTCTGCAGACAGGTGGCCAGCGTGGGTCTGAACCTCAGCATTGCCACCTCCTAGCTGGTGACCTTGGACTGGCCATTTTGCTACCTGGGCCTCACCATCCTCATTTACTAAATGGGGGTGATCGTAGGACTTGTTTACTGGGCTCTTGTGAGGTTTAATGACGTGATGTTTGTAAAGTATTTAACAGCATTCTAGCACGTACCACTGGTTTTCTTTCTTTCCACCTTCCTTCCCACTGCTAGTTCACAAGTATTTTAATCTGGGCCTCAGTCTCCTCGCTGTCAAGTGGGAATAATGTTCCAGGCTTTCTTACGGGTTTGTCCTAAGATTATAGTCATGGGAAAACTTTGAAAAATTGCCCATGAGATGGTACATCCGGGCCACCTGAGCGAGAGCTCTGAGAAACCCAAAGTCAGGAAACCTGTTTAATGTGGTACTTTCTAGATTAGCTGTCTTCCCATTGATGTCCTGGGCACAGACTTTGGTGTAGAGGAGAGTGGGCTCTGCAGACAGGTGGCCAGCGTGGGTCTGAACCTCAGCATTGCCACCTCCTAGCTGGTGACCTTGGACTGGCCATTTTGCTACCTGGGCCTCACCATCCTCATTTACTAAATGGGGGTGATCGTAGGACTTGTTTACTGGGCTCTTGTGAGGTTTAATGACGTGATGTTTGTAAAGTATTTAACAGCATTCTAGCACGTACCACTGGTTTTCTTTCTTTCCACCTTCCTTCCCACTGCTAGTTCACAAGTATTTTAATCTGGGCCTCAGTCTCCTCGTCTGTCAAGTGGGAATAATGTTCCAGGCTTTCTTACGGGTTTGTCCTAAGATTACAGTCATGGGAAAACTTTGAAAAATTGCCCATGAGATGGTACATCCGGGCCACCCACTGGGAAGATGGGGCCCCTCTGATCTCCTCTCCCATCTGCTCCTCTCAGGCAGCCCCTGGAATTTTGCCTTCACAGTCAAGTTCTACCCTCCTGATCCTGCCCAGCTGACAGAAGACATCACAAGGTGAGGGCTGGGGAGGGGTGGTGTTGGAGGGGGATGGACACGGGGCCCTGGGAGACACGCGATGAGTGCGGAGGGCAAACCCAGACGCCCGCTGAGGCCATGCAGACAGCACTGACAAGGGAATCCGACTCAGTGCAAAAGAGAGTGACGCAAGCATAGTGGTCTGTGCAGTGAATCCTTGACTTCAGAGGGGGAGGAGTCACAGGGTACAGAGGGGCTCAGTGGGAATTCAAGAGGACAGAGCCCACCTAAAACAGTCCCTGTTCCCTCGGCAATCACATGGGCATCTGGCCCTACTGTTGGAGGAAAGCTAGATTTCAACTGAGCGACTTCCCTTTCACTTTTCACTTTCATGCATTGGAGAGAATCCCAAGGATGGTGGAGCCTGGTGGGCTACCTTAGCAGCAGCAGCAGCCACAATTTTAAAATGCTGGCAACTCATTTAAACTTTCAAAGTATATGATGTGGGCCATCTCTGACTAGGATAAGCCAAGACACATCTGAAGGCTGATGGGCTGGGTGGGCCACCTGGTTTTGACTATGGGGATAAGGAGGGATTAGACACAAATGCCTTTGAAAGTGGGAGTTTGGTCCTGTGTGTTGCTGCACACGCACACATCTGAAGTATGGGAGTCAAATGGGGCGTGTGACATTCCCAGGGAGGCAAGCCCAGGCTGCTGGAGTGAATTTGGATTGTGAATACAGGCCTTGTGCCTCAGGGCCAGTAGATAAGAAGGCTTGATGATTAGAAAAGGGTGTGAAGCATCCCTCAAGGGGCTCAGTCTGCCTCTGGAATCCAAAACAGGGAGAGGACTTTCTCTTTATCTAAGTGTGTTAGTTGCTTCAGTCATGTCCGACTCTTTGCAGACCCCAGGGACTGTAGCCTGCCAAACTCCTCTGTCCATGGAATTCTCCAGGCAACAATATTGGAGTGAGTTGCTATTTCCTCCTCCATCTCTTTATCTAAGCCCCTTCCAAAGAGATAGTCTTACTTCTTGATATCCTGGGGCTGTGTCACGCCCACCACAAATAGGATGTGCTTTGGGCTACTAAGCCAGTCCCTGGCTCCCACTAGGTCCCTCTCTAATCTCTGCCACTTGCCAAGCAATCAGCCAAGGTCAAGATACTGACTCTGGTCTTGGGAGATAAAACAGATGTTCCTGGAATAGATTAAATCTGAGGCCTTGGCCTCATTAGCCCTGCTCTAATTCCTGAGGTCAGCTTGGGGCTAGGGTGGCAGCAGCAGGGTCTAAACTTCATTCCTGACAGCGAGAGCTTTAGACCAAGACAACCCCCACCCTTTCTGATCTTGCCCACTGGTGCCTCCCCTCTTTGTTCCTGGACATTGGGACACCAGGAAAGAAGTTAGCCCTGCCCAATATGGATGGCCTCAGGGAATGGGGTTGGTAGTAGCAACTATTTAGGTGTTTATTTTTGGGGGGTGCACTGCGTGGCATGCAGAATCTTAGTTCCCCAACCAGGGATCAAACCTGTACCCCCTGCAGTGGAAAGCAGCAGGCCACCAAGGAAGTCCTTGTGGCAGCTGTTTAGAAAAAAATATTTAAGCCCCAAATAAACTGGTCAAATGACAATGTGACTGGAATGAAAGACAAGTCTGTGTACTTGGCAATGATTTCTGAATTTGGAGACTTTTGAATGAAATGCCCATAAGCCCACCCTTGGTGCCTGTGATGTTTGAGCTGTTGCTGATTCTGAACCGCAGCCTTGCCTCTGAGCATACACTGAGGCTGCGTGTACTTTTTGCCAGAGCTTCAGTTCTGACTGCAAGATAATGTCATGGAGCAATACAAACTACTTAAAAATAAAAGCCATTTAAAAGATACAAGTAATTGGAAAAAAAAAAATGGTGAGACATGGCAAAGTGGTCAGGGAGGTACTACAGGCTGAGAATGAACTGGAACATTAAAAAAAAATACACAGTAACTTAAAAAGCAATAAAAAATTTTGTTTGAAATGGTTCTAAAAATGGTAAAATCATCCAAGTGTGCATGAAAGTTATAAAAAGTCTTGAAAGTTATAAAAGTGGTTGGAAATGTTTCTTCCGAGCCAATTTGGTTTTTGACAATTCACTTAGAGCTGTAGCCAAATTAAAAAGTTCTGAGAATACATCGGCAAACAGGTTTTTCCGGATGGTGGATTATGGTACAGAAGTTAAAATGAATAAAATCAAGTGGCACGTGCTGACACGGGAAGGGCTCTAAGGCCCCCAGCCGAGTGTGAGAAGGCAAGTGAGCTGCACAGTCAGATGTTGCATTTGCTAGGTTTACCTGCTAAAAACTCCCCATTAATCAAAACCATATGCACTTTTAAAACTTTATTTTATTGACGTATAGTTTCTTTACAATGTTGTGTTAATTTTTGCTGTACAGCAAAATGATTGTTACATGCACACACACACACATGTATTTTCTTTTACATGTTCTTTTCAGCTGTGGTTTATTTCAGGTAATAGTTCCCCACGCTATCCAGTAGGACCTTGTTGTCTTTCTATTCTGTATGTATTAATAATAGTTTGTGCCCGCGAATCTGCAACTCCCATTCTGTTCCTCCTGTACCACCCCTCCCCTTTGGCAACCAAGTCTGTTTCTGTGTCTGTGAGTCTGTTTCTGTTTTGTAGATAAGTTCATTTGTGCCATATTTTAGATTCCACATGTAAGTGTTATCATGGGGTATGTCTTTCTCTTTCTGACTTACTTTACTTAGTACGATACTCTCTAGATCCATGCATGTTGCTGCAGATACCACTATTTCATTCTTTTTTTATGGCTGAGTAGGAGAAGGCAATGGCACCCCACTCCAGTACTCTTGCCTGGAAGATCCCATGGACGGAGGAGCCTGGTAGGCTGCAGTCCATGGGATCGCTATGAGTCGGACACGACTGAGCAAGTTCACTTTCACTTTTCACTTTCCTGCATTGGAGAAGGAAATGGCAACCCACTCCAGTGTTCTTGCCTGGAGAATCCCAGGGACGGGGGAGCCTGGTGGGCTGCCGTCTATGGGGTCACACAGAGTCGGACACGACTGAAGCGACTTAGCAGCAGCAGCAGCAGTAGTCCATTGTATTTGGCTGGCCAAAAAGTTCATTTGGGCTTTTCTGTAATGTTCTGTGGAAAAACCCAAATGAACTTTTTGGCCAACCCAGGATACCACGTCTTCTTTATCCGTTCATCTGTTGGTAGATATTTAGATTGTTTCCATGTCTTGGCTACTGTGAGCAGTGCTGCTATGAACATAGGAGTGCATGCGTCTTTTTGAATTATATTTTTTCTGAATATATGCCCTGAAGTGGGATTGCTAGATCATATGGCAACTCTATTTTTAATTTTTAGAGGAAGCGCCATACTGTTTTCCTTAGTGGCTGCACCAGTTTACATTCCCAACAACAGTCTAGGAGGGTTCCCTTTTCTTCACACCCTCTCTAGAATTTGTTATTTGTAGACTTTTTAATGATGGTCATTCTGACTAGTGTGAGGTGGTACCTCACTGTAGTTTTGATTTGCATTTCCCTAATTTTTAGTGACGATGAACATCTTTCCGTGTGCCTATTGGCCATCTGTATGTCTTCTTTGGAGAAATGTCTATTTAGGTCTTCTGCCCATTTTTTGATGGGTTTTTTTTTTTGTTTACTAGGTTAAATGAGATGTTTGTATATTTTGGAGATTAAGCCCCTGTTGGTGGCATCATTTGCAAATATTTTCTCCCAGTCCATAGATTGTCTTTTTGTTTTGTTGATGGTTTCCTTTGCTGTGCAAAAGCTTATAAACTTGATTAGGTCCCATTTGTTTAGTTTTGTTTTTCTATTGCCATGGGAGATTGACCTAGGAAAACATTGGTATGGTTTATGTCTGCGAATGTCTTACCTAGGAATGTTCTTTTCTAGGAATTTTACAGTGTCATTTCTTATATTTAAGTCTTTAAGCTACTTTGAGTTTATTTTTGGGTATGATGTGAGGGCATGTCCCAATTTCACTTATTTACATGTGGCTGTCCAGCTTTCCCAACGCCACTTGCTAAAAAGACTGTCTTTTCCCCATTGTATTTTCTTGCCTCCTTTGTCAAAGATTAATTGACCATATAGGTATGTGGGTTTATTTCTGGGCTCTCTAGTCTGTTCTGTTGATCCATATTTCTTTTTTTGTGCCAATATCTTGCTGTTTTGATTACTGTAGCTTTGTGTATTATCTGAAGTCTGGGGAGGGTTATACCTTCTGCTTTGTCCTTTTTCCTCAGGATTTAGCAATTTTGGGTCTTTTATGGTTCCATGCAAATTATAGGATTATTTATTCTAGTTCTGCGAAAAATGTCACAGGTAATTTGATAGGAATTGAATTAAATCTTTAGATTGGTTTGGCTAGTATGGCATTTTAACAATGTTCATTCTAATTATGAGTATGAGATGTCTTTCCATTTCTTTGAATGATCTCTGATTTCTTTTATTAATGTTTTATAGTTCTCTGTATATAAGTCTTTTACTTCCTTGACCAGGTTTATTCTTGTTTGTTTGTTTTTTTAATTTTTTTTGGATGCAGATTCTAAAGGGGATTTGGTTTTTTTACATTACTTTTCTGATATTTCATTGTTAAAGTGTAAAGAAATGCAATCCATTTCTGTATGTTGATCTTGTATTTTCTATCTCGCTGAATTGATTTATCAGTTTCAGTTGTTTTTATGAGGAGTCTTTAGGATTTTCTATATATAGTATCATGTTATCTGCATAAAATGACAGTTTTATCTCTTCCCTACCAATTTGGATACATTTTATTTCTTTTTCTTGTCTGATTGCTGTGGTTAGGACTTCTATTCAATATTATGTTGAGTAGAATTGGTGAGGTGGGCATCCTTGCTTGTTCCAGATTTTAGTGGGAAGGCTTTCAGCTTTTCAGCATTGAGTATCATATTGGCTGTGGGTTTGTCATAAATAACCTTTATTATGTTGAGATATGTTCCCTCTATACCCACTTTCTTAAGATGTTTTTTATCATGAATGGATGTTGAACTTTATCAAATGCTTTTTATGAATCTATGAAGATGGTCATGTGAAAATTACATACATTTCTAGATGTCCATGGAGGAAAAAGGTCTAAACACCATAGGGATAACAGGACTAACCTCTGGGAGAGGGGATTAGGACTGAGGATGAATATAAAGAGGAAATTTAGAATTACCTCTCTAAAGTTTACATTTTTTCTCACCATAAGTGTATATTAATTGTATAATTCAAAATACATCACATTTTTAAAAAATGGCTAAACCAGCAAAGCAGTCCTAATTTAGCTTGAAAATGAGTTCGAAATTGAAAATGTTCCCATAGTAGGAAAAATCCATCAAACTTAGAGATGAACAAAAATGCTTAACATTTCATGAAATGTTACATAACCATCTTCTAAGATACACCCAGAGCATTAACACATGACCTGCCAGTATTAACACATGGCATGTCTGAGAATATTCCTCTCTGTGCTGAGTATCGATTAGTTTCGAACTGATGGATCCATATGAAGCTGTGGTTGGGGACATCTAGGGAGGGAGTGGGTCCCCCCATGCCCATGCCCGCTCTCCCCTGTCTCCAGATACTACCTGTGCCTGCAGCTGCGGGCGGACATCATCACAGGCCGCCTGCCCTGCTCCTTCGTCACACACGCCCTGCTGGGTCCTACGCCGTGCAGGCTGAGCTGGGTGACTACGATGCCGAGGAGCACGTGGGCAACTATGTCAGCGAGCTCCGCTTCGCCCCGAACCAGACTCGGGAGCTGGAAGAAAGGATCATGGAGCTGCACAAGACATACAGGTGAGAGGACCTCCACCCAGGCCTCCCCTGGCTCCTCGGCCTGTTGGCCAGAACCTTCCTGGCTAGACCCTAGAGGCTGTGCTGCAAGAACCCCAC
Organism: Aepyceros melampus; assembly: GCA_006408695.1. Lineage (NCBI taxonomy): Eukaryota > Metazoa > Chordata > Mammalia > Artiodactyla > Bovidae > Aepyceros > Aepyceros melampus. The sequence continues at coordinate 357,440 of SJXQ01004775.1, forward strand.
CTGGTTCTGCTGCTAATGTGAAGTGTGTCTGACAGCAGATTATCTCATCAGAGGGGAATGATGGTAACTCACTATGTGACCTTAAATGACTTCTGTACGGATGTGATAATTCCCTGTTCTTGGCCTCTGAGAATCGGTCTCTTGATCGGTCAATTGGAGGTAAACACAGTAATAACTATTATGTGTCCCTGGTCCTGATGTCTCCATCTTGACATAAAGGTCAAGTTTACATTCTAGAGCCAGACAATCAGGTTCATCTTTTGGATCTGCCACTTTCTAACTAGGGCATCTTGGGCTGGTTGTTTCACTTCCCCATGCTTTAGTTTCCTCATCTGTTCAGTGGGCACTAATAAAATCTACCTTATAGGGTCCCAGGGGCGCTAAATGGCATGTATTAGAGACTCACTGAGTGTAATTGTTGCTCTGTGATTTGAGGGGTTGAGTCATTGATTGTGCAGTGGAAGACACCTTGTTCCAAAAGTTAGAAGATAGTTAACTAGTTGGGTGATGGTAGGCTGGCTATTTAACCTATCTGCCCCATTTTCCACCTGTATTAAAAAAAATTTTTTTTCCCACCTGTATTCGTAAGGACATAGATTATCAGTGTATCTCAACTGCTGGTATTGGGGCAAAAGAATTCACTGTGCGGGATGTTTGGCATCCCTGGACCCCAGGCCCTAGATGCCCATAACACCCCCTCAGTCTTTGTAAAAACAGAAATGTACCCCCCATTTCCAAATCCCTGCCATGAGGGTGATACCCTCTCCCTGAGGGTCCCATGGAATTAAAGGTCCTTTTAAGCTGGAAGCACTTTGGACTCCAAGTCCAGGCTTGTTAGGGGAACCCAGTGTGATAAATGATACGAAAGTGTTAGTCACTCAGTCATGTCCGACTCTTTGCAACCCCATGGACTTAGCCCGCCAGGCTCCCCTGTCCATGAGATTTTCCAGGCAAGGATACGGAGTGGGTTGCTAGGCCCTCCTCCAGGGGATCTTTCCCACCCAGGGATCCAACCAGGGTCTTTTATGTCTCCTGTGTTGGCAAGCAGGTTCTTTACCACTAGCACCACCCAGGAAGCCCCTTAGTTGAGACATGTAAGATCTAGTTTCCAACCAGGGATTGAACTCGGGCCCCCTGCCTTGGGAGCATGGAGCCTTAGCCACTGAACCAGCCGGAAGTCCCCAGCACTTCAGCTTTAACAGCTCTTTTGACTTAAAGCAGACTGACCTCTAGTGTCTAGGCATCCATGCAGCAGCTTCCCAAGGTAGACGGAACACAGGAAACTAAGGATACAAGACAGATGAAAGCAAAGTGGTTGGGAATACAACCATGGAGCCACATTGTCTGGATTCAAATTCTGACTTTGCTACTTAATAACTGTACTCCCTTAGGCAAGTTATTCAAGCTGTCTATGCCACAGTTTCCTCATCTATCAAGTAAGAATAGTGATATCTACCTTGTAGACTTGCTATGAGGATTCACATGAGTTAATACATGTTAAGTGCTAGGAATGATAACCAGCTCATAGTACTCAACAAATGTTAGCTGTGGCTAAGTGCAGAGCGGGCAGTTTCCTGGCAGCCAAAGCAAAGAAGGAACGTGGTGAATTACATAACTCCTCTTTTCAGAAAGCAGAACGTGCACCTGATTTTCAGGGAAGATTAAATGGTTTCTGATACAAAATTCTGAGAAAAATAGCTGATGTGGGTAATAATTCAGGAGCCCCTGGGTGATTATAATGAGCAGTGTCAGTCACAGTGGTTTCATTGTCGTGAAGAAACAGAATTTATGGTTCATGCTTAACCCAATGGAGAATGAGGCAAAATTCCAGACTGCCGGCTGAGCCCTTGAACGCTTCCTGGAGGAAATAGGACTGGCCCTGAGCTTTGGCAGGAGATGAGAGTTCAGTGGGCTGAAGCAGGGGGCCAGGGGCACACCATCCAGCACTGAGAGCAGAGGGGAGGGACCGGGAAGGCCCAGCTGCACTGTGCTCCAGAAAATCTGCTTCCTGGAATCCCAGGTTCTGATCATAGCCACCTTCAGCTGGCGGGACTCGGGCCCAGGCCTTTCCCATGGCCATCATTGATCACTTTCTTTCCCTTAGGGGCATGACCCCAGGAGAAGCAGAAATCCACTTCCTGGAGAATGCCAAGAAGCTGTCTATGTACGGAGTGGACCTACACCATGCCAAGGTACTGCTGGGGGCCGGGGTTCCCCGGGCCTGGGGGTGCCCCCGAGGAGCCGCCAGGGCCTTCCGGAGGGCTTGCTGTGCCAGTCTTTCCTCATTTCTCACTCCTTGATGCCCCATAACCGTTTACTTCCCCATGACGCTTATGATTGTCATTATTTATGAACCTGTCTGTGCTCACTAGACTGAGAGCTTCATGAGGGAAAGACATGGGTCTGAACTCATTTCTGTATCCTGAGCGCATAGCATATGACCTAGTATGCCTAGGTACCACTAAATGTTTGCTGGGTGAATGAATGATTGAGTGATTGGTGGAAAATGACCGAACAAGTGAGTGGGTGAGTCAATGACAAAATGAATGAACTGATGGCTCTGTGAGGGATGCATCAGGGTGACTCCCCATGGATGCTCAAACCCTGCTCCTGAGGGCTCTTACAGGCAGAGCCCAGAGAGGGGTTGTGAGGTAGGTGGCAGGGTGCCCTCAGGCTCGGGCCCCAGACCTGTCCTTGCACGGCCCCTTCCCACACAGGACTCGGAGGGCATCGACATCATGTTAGGAGTCTGTGCCAACGGGCTGCTCATCTACCGGGACCGGCTGAGGATCAACCGCTTCGCCTGGCCCAAAATTCTCAAGATCTCCTACAAAGGAGTAACTTCTACATCAAGATCCGGCCTGGGGAGGTGAGCCTGCCTAGGGAATCCCTTCTTCCCTGGGGTCAGCTAAAATGGTGGGACCCTGGCAGCTAGACCTGGGATTTTTCCTTCCTGGGACGCATAGATGGAGGTGTTGGGTGAGGAGAGGGCTCTCTTTTGCTGGGGCTCTCTACATAGACATTACACCTGCACACACACACACACACACACATACACACACGCACGCAATAGTGTACCTATAAAGACAGCCACACAGGGACTTCCCTGGTGGTCCAGTGGTTAAAACAATGCACTTCCAATGCAAGGGCCGTGGGTTCAATCCCTAGTCAGGGAAATAAGATCCCATATGCCATGTGTGGCAAAAAATTAATGATAAAAAGATAACCACATATACTTAGGTTACACAGATCAACAAATGTATGCCCATATCTGGGCTTCCCTAGTGGCTCAGTGGTTAAAAACTCACCTGCCAATGCAGGAGATGCGGGTTCAATCCCTGGGTTGGGAAGATCCCCGGGAGAAGGAAATGGCAACCCACTCCAGTATTCTTACCTGGGAAATTCCATGGACAGAGGAGCCTAGTGGGGCTACAGTTCATATAGGGTCTCAAAGAGTCAGACACAACTTAGCAGCTAAGATAACAGCAGCACCATGTCCATGTTCCCGTGTTTTGCTTACATGTGGTACTCGAGTGTGTACACATATGAAGGTACACACACATACACGTGATTATACACACATGCAAACTTGAATGCTTCTACCCTCCACATCCCATGCATCATGAACTCCACTTGTTCTACCTCTAGAATTAGGGCGACACCTTCTGCCTCTGGCCCCCTGTCCACTGCCCTGGCCGCCGTCTCTCCCCTCCACCCCTCCCCTCTCCTTCCCACTGGTCCCCCGGCCTCCACGGTCACTGTAGGCTTTTTCCCTCACAGCTGCTTAAGAGTCCCTTCCAGCAGATCAGGACAAACCCACCCCACTCCCACTCCTCACTTGAACCTTTCAAGGGCCTCTTTGGCTCTTGGACTCAAGTCCTAACTCTTCTGCCCACCTGCCTCTCGCACATGTCTCTGCCCTGCCGCCCCATGCCAATGGCACTCCAGCCGCTTGGGGCTTCTCTGAGATCCTTAAGTAAGCAAACTCTCACCTGTCCGAGCCCTTAGCATCTGATGTTCCCTCTTCCTGAAATCCTCTGCCCCTCCTTCTCACAGAGCTTTGGTTCCTTTCCCATCCTCCAGCTCTCTGCTCCAAGATCCCCTGTATAGAAAGTGTTCCCTGATAACCCTTTCTTTCTATTTATGTACTGATTTGGCTGCACCAGGTCTTAGCTGTGGCATGTGGGATCTTCGTTCTGCATAGCAACATGTGGAATCTTTTAATTACCACATGTGGGATCTAGTTCCCTGACTAGGGATCAAACCTGGGCCCCCTGCATAGGGAACACGGAGTCTTAGTCACTGGACCATCAGGGAGGTCCCTGATTACCCCTTCTAAAGTAGCACTCGACCCCTGGCCTGCTCAGACATTCTTTGTCACATCCACATCTCTGTCCATTCCCTTTGTGCCCTTATCAGTATCTGAGATGAGCTTGTGTATTCACTTATTGATCCCCCTACCCTCCCCCAACCCCTGAGAATCTTTTGTTTGGTCCCCATGGTGTCTCTGCTGCTTAGCCCTGGACCTGTCACAGAGTAAGGGCTTAACCCACCTGATTGATTAAATGAAAGAATAAATTATATATATATAAATAAGTAAGCAGGCCAGAGTCATACAGGCCTGAGAAGAGGTGCAGAAAGCCTGGACTGGCGGTGGGAGTGGGCCCAGGCCCTCCTTCTGACCTGCCCTCCCTGGTTTTGCAGTACGAGCAGTTTGAGAGCACGATTGGCTTTAAGCTCCCGAATCACCGGTCAGCCAAGAGGCTGTGGAAGGTCTGCATCGAGCACCACACGTTCTTCCGGTGAGCCTGCGCCCAGGTGGGGTGGGTAGCTGGGGCTGAGTTAGAGGCCGTGTGAGTGGATGTGGGTAGTGTCTGGTTCTGTCCGTAGAAGGAGCCAGTAGGGACTCTAGGAAAACCCTCCTCCTCCTCTTTCCCCACGCCTCTCCCCTTCTGGACCACTTAAGAGTTGTAGGAGAAGGGGGCAACAGAGGATGAGATGGTTGGATGGTGTCAACTCAGTGGACGTGAGTTTGAACAAACTCCAGAGATGGGGAAGGACAGGGAAGCCTGGCATGCTGCTGTCCATGGCGTCACAGAGTCAGACATGACTGAGCAATTGAACAAAAAGAGTTGTCCTAGCTGGTGGGACAGCAGGATGGAAGGCCAGCTGTGGTCCAGCCTTGGGTCTGGCATTGCAGGTCTGGTCCTCCCTCCTTACCTCCACCACTCCACCCCTCCCCTGCAGGCTCGTGTCCCCTGAGCCCCCACCCAAAGGCTTCCTGGTGATGGGCTCCAAGTTCCGGTATAGCGGGAGGACCCAGGCACAGACGCGCCAGGCCAGCGCCCTCATCGACCGGCCCGCGCCCTTTTTTGAACGTTCCTCTAGCAAACGGTACACCATGTCCCGCAGCCTTGATGGAGGTATGCCCCGCACTGGAGGCTGGGGGAGAGGAGTATGTGGAGGGTACATCACACTCTATTTGAACCAGGCCTGGAGGCCCAGGAACACTCCTGCACCCAGGGCCTCTCAGTGGGTTAGTTCAGCCTCTGGGTTCCCCTCCTGCTGGAATGTGACACTGCCAACTCTCTGGGCTTCTCACAACTTCCCTCAGCTGTGACTTTTTGGGATCCCAGGTTCACCGTATGGTTTTCTGGGCCCCCTTCCTAGGAAGCTGAGCTGTTCACAGCTTGTCACCATACTGGACTGGTTTATTGTAACTGCAGTAAGGAGCTGGTGATGTCCTACTGGAGACAGAGTTATTCTCAATCATTTTTTTGGTTCCACTGGGCTCTGGACATCTAACCACAGGGCACTCTCCACTGCCCTCATTTCTACTGAGTTGGTAAGGGCTCTCACTATCAATAAGAATTGCCCGTACTGAGGCCCAGAGAGGTTGGTAATTTATCCAAGGTCACACAGCCAACAAGAGATGGATTTGTGATTTGAACCCAAGTTCTAAAGGTGTGGAATCAGGAAAGGACCTGGGCCTGGAGGCAGCTCAGTTGCCCTTGTATGAAGCAGACCAGGGTTTCTCAAAATGTAGCATCAGAACCAGCTGTGAGCTTGTGAACTTGAGGAGTCTCAGACCTTGACCTGATCCTACTAAATCAACACCCCTTAGGGCCCAGGACTGTCCCAGGATATGCACACAGGTTTTTAGGAGAGACTCAGGAGCTCCATGGTGCACTGAGAGTTAAGCAGATCTGAGTTGCCCTGCACTGGAAGCACAGAGCCTAAACCAGGGAAATTCCCCCAAACAATAACACTCGTGAGCCAACACTGATCGAATTAGCTCACTCAGTGCTAGCCACTTCTTCTCTTAGGCACGTCAGTTTATTTGTTCCTCCTCTCAGTTGTCAGAATTAGCTGCTGTTTGTGGATGAGGCAACTGAGGCCCAGAGAGGTTGTGTAATTTACCCAAGGTCACACAGCCAAGAAGAGATAGAGTTGAGATTTGAACCCAGGCTCTAGTGCTATAGAGTCAGGAAAGGAGCTGGGGCTGGAGGCAACTCAGTCACCATCCACGTGACCTGGGAAGGCCCACTCACCCTTCAGGGCACTGGCTCCTTATCCACAGGGTGCTGGGCTGTTTCAGTGTCTGCTCTACTCCAGGCGTGGCTGGGCAGGTGGTGGGCTGGCTCCTGGTCCCTGTGCCTGGGAGATGACTCACACAGCTGCCGGCCATCTCTGCCCACTTCAGCAGAGTTCTCTCGCCCAGCCTCCGTCAGTGAGAACCACGATGCAGGACCGGAGGGTGACAAGCGGGAGGAGGACGGCGAGTCTGGAGGTCGGCGGTCCGAGGCTGAGGAGGGAGAGGTCAAGACCCCCACCAAGATCAGGGAGCTAAAGGTACGAGGCTGGCTTTCTCGTTGCCTCTGACCTGGGCGGTCAAGAGGCTGATCCTGGGTCTAGGCTCAGCTTGGCCTTCAGGTGCCCCCCGCTGTGGCCAAGCACCCCTGCTGTGCGGTGTGCCATGGACAGGGCCTTGCCCTTGGGCCATGCTCCGTACCTGGAACTGCCAGGTGGGGGTGGCGCGTGCTGCCCACCCTGTACCCTTCCCCTCCTTTGGCCCTGCTGTCCCGGAGGGGCACTCTGCCCCTGGGTGGACTCTGGCCTCCTCTTGCTCACTCCTGATTTGCCCCTTTGCCTCTGATCTGGGTCTGCACAGCCTTCTTCCACCCATGATGGCGTGTCCCTGTGGACCACAGGGGTGAGTCCTGTGGTCCTGAGTTCAAGTGTGACACCTCCTGCTGCCACCCCCATCTCCCGCCAACCTGTACACACGCTCATGCAGGCCCACATGGCCTCAGACTCACACACGTTCACTCATAGTTGTGTACCCCTCTCACCCATAGGGTTATGCAGCCAGACGTGCAGACAGCCTGCGTGTGCACACAGGCACGTGCACACACAGGTGTAGTGTTTCCATCACGCACCTCGGGAACACAGGCCCCTGAACACACACTGCCTGCAAGAAGTGTGACTTCCCAGAACCCCTACGTCCCATCGCCTGAGTGCGACTGGCCGCTTTCCCTCTGGTCCTCCCACCCCACTTCTTCACCTTCTTGGGCTCCCTGCTTCCCGCACCTTCCGACGACCTCACTGCCCTGCTGGCAGCCCAGCCAGCATCCCCCAGGGCTCCGGGCTACCTGCTAGACCAAGACGGTCGCGGTTGTCTCTAAGCCATTTGCTCTACTGATCCTGCTGGTTCCTTTTCCTCCTCCCGTGTCCCGCTAGCCGGAGCAGGAAACCACGCCGAGACACAAGCAGGAGGTACTGCGCGGGGTTGGGGGGGTGCCTGACCCCACCCACCCAGCCATTCATCATTGACCACCGCCGTCCATCCCAAGCTCATATCCCGGCTCACATCTCAGCTTCTTCTCTGCTCCCAGCCATCTCTCTCCATCACCTGGGGCCACCCGCCATCACTCCCTCCCTGTCTTAAGCCTGTCTCTTAT
>SJXQ01004775.1:365743-379380 GCA_006408695.1 Aepyceros melampus
ATGATTCCGTGATTTTATTGAGCTCGTCTCCACCCCCATTTCCCTCACCCCCTGTCCCAAACCCTTCCTTAGACTCTCCTTCCTCCACCACTGTCTCGTCATGCCTCCACCTCATCTGTGTCTGCTGCATCCCACCCCAAAATGCTTTTTGTGTCTATTGGCAACCGGATGTGAGGGGTGGGGGATGGAGGGGTGGAGCCTCAGAACACGTCTGTCTTCTCAGACCCCTGGCATGCCTCCCACCACCCTGGTGGTAGCCCCCCTGCTCTAGCTCCACCAGGAAAGCTCCCTCCTCCTCCCCCTCCTCTTGTCTTCCTCCTCCCATTTTTTGATTCTCTCAATTTACTCCTCCTGTGTTAACCACATCTCCTTTCTTTCAAATAGTCTCCAGCTCTTCCTTTGAAACTTAACTGCCAGAGCAGTGGGTCTATTCTTGGGCTGCTGAGGGAAAGGTCAGAGGCTGGGGCATCAGAAGGGTCTGGCTTTTGGGGTCCCGAGATCTGGGTTTCAGCCTCAGTTCTGCCACTGACTCTTTGAGGGTCTTGGGAAAGTTGTCTCAGGCCCTAGCCCCCTGTCTGCACCGCAGGGCATTCAGATTAGGTTTCCCCCAGGCCCTTAGCCTTCGGGGGCCCACCGCTCCCTCCAGCCTGGGGGAGCACCACGTGCGCATAGGGCCAGGGCGGCTGCTTCTGGATGGAAGGTCACCAGCCACGTCTTGGCTTCATGGCGGCCCAAGCCTACCGTCCTGTGCATGCTCTCTCAGATTTGATTGCTCAGACAGATGTCGTCCTGGGGCAGCTTTGCTCAGGAAGGGGTAAAGGAGGTACAGACAGATGTCTGGAGGGGAAGCAGAGCCTCCGTGGCATTGGTTTCCTTCCTGAAGTGACTTCAGAGTCAGTCCTAGTGGATTCTTGGATGTCAGACATAAGCCCAGGGGAAGCATCTAGCCTTGTCCAAGGGCGAACTTGCCTCCCAGGCAGTTGTTCCAGAACCACTGATCCGACTTTATCATGAGCTGAGATGTCCGTTTCTTGTCCTGAATCCTCAAACAGCTTTGCAGATAAGGGGCCATGGGCTTCCAGCCCATCTGCCCTGCCTCCAGAAGTGGGCAGACCACTTCCAGCTTCTCTGCAAAGGCTGGTCCTTACTTGAACTCAGGGCAGATTACTGCCTCATGCTGTACTGGCCAGAGCTCTGACCTGACAGTTTAATAAGGACACACCTCTGACTCCAGCTATACCAGGCTCGGTTCCTGTGCCCAGCCTTGGGACTTACCTCCCTTCTTCCCGTCTCTAGTGGTAGTCTTCCTGAGCACCTCACGGAGCCCCAGTTTCTCCATCTGGCTGTGTCTCACGCTGTCTGCTCTTGAGGAGTGGGTGCCCACAAGATATCTGGAAGATCCTAGGTGGTCGGGGAAGGTAGTGGCTCACAGCAGAGAATCCTGAACGTCATCTCTCCCCAGTCCCTGGTGTGGAAGCAGGATGCTTTTTCCTGGATGTCCCTGGCTTTAGAAGGGCCCTACAAGACCTGAGCAGTGACACACACTGGGCTAAGAGGGGCCTAGACTGAGAATCCTACTTAAACAGAGTGATCCAAGGCTTGGCCAGCAGTGGGGACCAGGATCCAGGGAATGACCAGAGCAGCCTAGTGAACAGAGTTGGTGAATTCTCACTGTGGATTGGTTTAGTAGCCAGAGAAAAGGCACTTAGTTTATGAAACTAAACGGAACTTTACCCAGACCCGTGGGATTTGAGTTGACGTAGGTGCTCCGAGGCCAGGAGCCAGTCCAGGGAGAAGAAAAGGTGGTACTTGGCCAGACGTCTCCTCTTCTTGATCTTGAGTGCTTTTTGTCCTTCTGTCTGATCTTGAGTGCTCTTTGCTCTTCTGTTTAATCTTGGGTGGTTTGTGCACCCGTTGGGGCTTATCATCCTTGCTCTGCTTGGCTATGGAGTGCTGTGAGGGTAAGGCGGGGCCGTGGACGGGACCTGCTTTGCTGATGGAGGGCGGTGATGGGGACCGTTACCATCTTCACCATCTTCACCCAGCCTTGCGTCCTCCTCTTGGAGCTGTTCCTCTGACAGCTGACTGTCCTCTCCGTGCACCCCTAGTTCTTAGACAAGCCAGAGGACGTCTTGCTGAAGCACCAGGCCAGCATCAACGAGCTGAAAAGGACCTTGAAGGAACCCAACAGCAAACTGATCCATCGGGATCGAGACTGGGAGCGGGAACGCCGGCTGCCCTCCTCGCCCGCCTCCCCCTCCCCCAAGGGCACTCCTGAGAAGGTCAATGAGGTAGGTCTCACTCTGAGCCCCCCAACTGGCGGGGAAGGTTGCCATGTCCTGACTTATCACTCCCCTCCACACCCCACTGCTGCATAAGGTGGTGATGGGAATGGGACAGCGGGTTAAGCCAAGGAAGACAAATTTACTCTGTCTTGGACTCTCGGGCCTCAGGGACCACCTTGAAATGCTCTAAAGACTCACTGTAGCTGGGAGTATTTCCCTTCCATCAGCCAGAATATAATGGAGAAGGGGTGCTGGTTAGAAATGCAGGTTCTGGGGCCCCACATCGGACCTATTGAATCAGAATATTTGGTGGTAGAACCCTGGAATCAGCATTTTAAACAAGGAGATCCTCACACATATCCTAAGTTTTAAGAATCCCAGTTGCTCTGTCCAGTAACCGCACCTTTTTATGCCTGTGGTGAAAACACAGCTAGGTGGTGGGGGCAGTGTTCCTTCCTGGGAGGATCCTCAGAGCCCACTGGAGGGGACCAGGTCCTCTAGGAAAGTCAGAGCTGTTCCTGATGCTCCAGGAAAAGGTCCCACTTGATCCGCCTGTCAAAGTGGAAAGCACGGGGTGTTTTTTCAATGAGAAAAGAGAAAGATAGGCTCTTGAGAATTCTTGTATTTATAATCCCAAACCGTTATTTTTAGCACTGCTACATCTTGGCACTCTTTCCCCCCTGTTGACACTCAGGTGTTTTCTCTCTAGTGCTGCTGCTCACCGATCTCAAACCCATCTGAGGTCTAGACTTAGAGTGCCTGGGTTTATTTAGTGGCTCTGTGCCTGCTAGCTGGCTGACTCTGGGCTTGCTACTTAACCTCTCTGAACCTCCTTTAAGTAGAGATAATAAAAGTCCCTAGTTCCTAGGACGGTTGTGAGCAGCCAATGAGACAAAGCAGGGAGGGATCGGCTTGCAGGAGAGGACCTAGATACTCAGTGTGAGTTACTTCTTTCATCTGGAGAGCCTTGGGACAGAAAGTTAATTTCAAATCAGAATCCTTTCGAAACTTGGGAAAGACCCTGGAAACCTACTTGGTCCAAGGTCATCATTTTACACACGGGGCACAGAAAATCAGAAAGGGGAAGGCCTTGGACTTAATCAGTGTCATAGCTGCTAGAAGAGGAGCCGAAATCTGATTTTCTTGCGACCCAGGCCATTGTATTCGCTATTAAATCACAGCTGCCTGGGAGCAAGACCAAATCCCATGAAGACCAGGACAGAATCAGTTGTTCGTGTGCTGCCCTTTAATGCTTTGAAAATCCGTGACGCAGCTGTGATCTAATAAGCGAGCCTTTGATTGAATCAGTACTCCCGTGGCCTTGACATGCGGGGTGACGGAGGGCCTCAGCCAGTGAGGCTGCTGTAGGAGCCCCCTGGTTGGTGATTCACAAAGTTACGGATGCTCTGGAGGCCTTTAAGTCTGGTGCCATGGAGGAGGGCGCCTGTCTTCACCCGCTGAGGGCTTCTGTGGTCCCCAGCGCCATCAAGGACGCTGCAGACCCTGCATGGGGCTGAGGGGGTGATCTAGTGATCCGGTTACACGCCCCTCTCCTAACTTCCCTGAGAGACTCTTGTCCCCGGTGGCCTCTGTTCAGTCCTGAAGTGGGTGGAGTGGATGCACAGGCTTCTGAAAAGGTCGGACTCCAGCTGAGAAGGGAAGGCTGAGCCCAGAACAGGGCTCTGGAGAGTTGAGGTGCCTCTGAGGGAGTGGGTGCCCCACCTGCTGGTGACAGCTGGAACTGCTAGAAGGTGCATCTTACTAGAAGGTGGAGTCTGTTCTACCTCCCACCGCCCCTCTGCCCTGTAAGAAGCATAGTGCCTTGTCTGGTCCAGGAGCTAACCTTGGAGCGATGGACAATTTAACTGGCTTACAGCTCTCACTGGCATTTAGAGGCCCTTGGAAATTTGAGAAATGGAAGGAGCAGTAGCCCAAGACTGGACTGGGTCCTTGGGCCGATGACATCACCTCTCTGAGCCTCACTGCCTAGTCAGACCATCTAAAAGGGCACCAAAATTGCCACTCCACAGCATTGCTGGGAAGTTTGAATGAAATAATGGATATAAAGTGAAAGTCGCTCAGTTGTGTCCATGGACTGTCCATGGAATTCTCCAGGCCAGAATAATGGAGTGGGTAGCCTTTTCCTTCTTCAAGGGGTCTTCCCAACCCAGGGATCAAACCCAGGTCTCCCGCATTGCAGGTGGCTTCTTTAGCAGCTGAGCCACGAGGTATAAAAAGCACTTTATAAACTGGAAAGTGCTGCACAGTCACGGGGCCGTTGGCTGATGGTGACTAGGATCCCTGGTCCAGACGCGGGCTTTCTGGGTCTATCCTGCAGGTGTCACTCAGAGTTCTTAGTAGCTCCTCATATACTTTGGGGCCCCATCTGGGCCAGTGGTAAAGTGGCAGGAACTTAAACCAAGATGGGGACCCCATACTATAGACTTCCCATCTGCCAAAGCCAGGTTTTTGTTCCAAAGATAACTTTTTAAACAAAGCTTTCTGTTTTGTATTACAGTATAGCCAATTAACAGTGTTGTGATAGCTTAAGGTGAACAGTGAAGGGCTCAGCCATACATATACATGTATCCATTCTCCCCTAAACTCCCCTCCCATTCAGGCTGCCACAAAACACGGAGCAGAGTTCCATGTGCTATAGAGTAAGTTCCAAAGATAATTTTTTAAAAGGGGCTAAACCCAGACTGCAGGACTGAACCATTTCCTCAACCAAAGACACCCGGGGAAGACTTGGACTGAGTCCGACAGGACTGAGACCTCTTGAATGAGAGTGGCAGGCGATGAGGAAAGGCCCGAGGCCCGGTGCTGCTGGCAGCTGACCGTGGGCCTCCCCACCTTGAGTGGCTCCAAGGGGCGGCTCCTTCCATCTCACCCCGCAGTCCCCACGTGGCTCCTTCATGACCCAAGGATGCAGGGTTTACAAAGCTGGGCTATTCACGGACTCTGTGTGTGTGTCTCTCCTGCTTTTTCTCTCTCCCTCTCTGTCTCTCCTTCCCTTCCTCCCTCTTTCCCTCTCCTCCGGCCCTGGGCCTCCCCTGCAGTCCCAGAGGACCCCGGACACCTCTCAGCAGGACTTGGCACCTGAGCCTGGGACGGCCATAGGCTTGGAAGTGTTCACTCAGAAAAGCCTTGCAGCGTCGCCTGAGGTTACTGTCATCCCCTCCCTGCCCACCCAGAACCACCTTCATGGTCTTAAGAAAGCCCTTTCTCTGGGTTGAGGGGGTTGGACCAGGGTCTGTCCTGGGGTGGGAACAGTGGGTACCCCATGTTATCCACATGCTGTGACAAGTTAGTGTCCCCCCCTCCCAGGGATCCATAAAGGGCCAGCCCATCCCTCATCCGTGGTTTCTCAGGAAGGACAGGACTGAAAAGATTCAAGGGAGACAGAATAGTCTGAGTCACCTTTGGCTTAAAAAGGGCAAGCAGAAATGACCTCTCCAGCCCCACTGAGGCAGGTGACCTGGAGGCAGACTCTGACCACTAGGCTTGGGATCAGGGGTCGTGGCACCTAACTGCTTTTGCCCTGAGGTCTTGTCTCTGCTCAGAGGCCTGAGTGAGGTCTAGCAGTGGCTTGTTAGTCTATCCATCCCCTGCCTCCACCTTCTCTAAACTCCACTTGGAGCTTGGGTCTATCAGGGTCTCCAGGCAGGTAGAAGTGAGTGTCTTTCTCCAGAGAGCATCCTTGGGGTTGTAGGGATGTTGTTGAGGCAAGCATTCTAAACTAGGAGGACATTGCTTCTGTGCTCAGGACGACAGCAGGCCAAGAGCTCTCAGAACTTCCTGTGCCCCTGCCTGGAAGCCAGACGGAATCCAGGTCCAGGACAGGGGGTTGTATCGTCCCTCTCTACTGGGACTTCATAGACTGACAGGGTTGGAGAGGACGACCAACTGATCATCTGGGCAAAACTCCCTTCTCCCCGATAGCCAACCCTTCTCTGTTGGCAGAGTGTGTGTGAGGGCATGTAGTATTCTATACTCCCAGAGGAAATTTTTGTAGCTGCTAGAAACGTCCTGGAGCCGTAAAAGAGATGTGAGTCAGCTACATAAATGGTAAAACATAACTCACAGTTCCACTCTGAAATTTTCCTCAATGTAAAAATAAAAACAAAACCAGGAGCGCTCGAGAGAAGTTGGACAGGAATCAGCAGCATCCCAAGGTTAGGGAAGCAGTCGTGTCTTGGAACACAGAGATGTGAGTGGAGCCAAGCACTAACGCCTTTGTTTGAGGCACAGCATGCGTCCTTCACCAGCATCCCCAAAATTGTCTGTCCAGCCTCTTCTACAAGGTGGGGCTCTCGTCATTCTTAACAGCATCCCATTTTGTCTTCAGTCATCCTTTGGGAAGTTTACATATTGAATTATAACCTGCCCTTCTGAGTCACCTGCCCACGAGCTGCTCTGCCCCCTGGCGCCTGTAGATCTGGTCTATATCCTCCTCCAGGAAGACCCTTCAGAGCTGAGCATCCCTTGTACACCCCCAACTCCCACTTTCTTCAGCAGCTTCTACTTTGGTTTCTAGAGGGTTCCTTGTCCTGGACCCCTGCTTGGGGAGAGGGCATTTCCTGTAAAGAGCAGGGCCCAAAATGTGATCTAGAGCTCCAGGTGGACCCTGAAGAGCCTGGAGTCAGGCAGAATCCTGGCTGGAGATTTTCTTCCTGTGGGCTTGTGTTGGGAACGTAACTGCTCTGGCTCCCGGCTCCCAGCTCCCAGCTCCCAGCTTCTGTCTCGGGGCCAGTCTTGCTGCAGTGGCCCCATCTGACAGCAGGGGGCGCTCTGAGCAGCCACTGAAGGTCCCCTGAAGTGAAGTGAAGTCTCAGTCGTGTCCGACTCTTTGTGACCCCATGGACTGTACCTACCAGGCTCCTCCCTCCATGGGATTCTCCAGGCAAGAGTACTGGAGTGGGTTGCCATTTCCTTCTCCAGGGGATCTTCCCGACCCAGGAATCGAACCCAGGTCTCCTGCATTCCAGGCAGACCCTTTAACCTCTGAGCCACCAGGGAAGCCCTGGCTCAGTGAAAAAGAATGGCTAGGGAGTCTTCGCTGACATCGTCCAGCCGGTGAATCCGGTCAGAGGGCCAAAGCTTTCCTCTTATTGTTCAGTCATTTTTTCTCTTCAGGATTTTTACCTGTTAGAAACAGAGCTTTCTCTTCCCGCTGGGAGCCTCAGTTTCCCCTTCTGAAATAACGGTAACAGGACCTGCCAAGCAGGTCTCCATTTGGATTAAATTTAATACTGTCCCCAAAGGGCTGACATTGCCTGGCACATAGTAACTAAATATAAGAGCATGTTTCCCTTTTCCTTCCTGCAGAACCTTTCTGTTCTGTGCTAGCTCCCACCCCACTCAACCTAGTTCCTAAGCTTCTGGTTTCTAGAAACTAGTTTCCAGTTAGACTTGGGGCAGGAATGCTCCAGAAAGGGTCTCATGGACTATCTTTGGCTATCATTGATTGCCAAGTTGTAGATGTCAGTACAAGCTGAAATGGGAGCAGCTAAAGTTGCCTGCTTCCCAAATAGAGAAAGGAGGCTTTGTAGGCTCTCAAAGTTCTTCCCTCTGGGATGGTTCAAGTGCTGCTGTCCTGAAAGCTTAACAACCTGAAGGAAAATCTCAGAAACTGATGCAGACTTTCTCTGGACCCTCCCCCTTCCTTGTCTCTCTCTTTCCTGTTGACAAGATTCTTTTCATGAGGTTTGATTCCCTGACAGTCATGAAGATTTTGCTAAAGTGGATCTGGGGAGTGGAGGTCAGAGGTTTGACCATGCTCCCTTGATCCTTCAGAATGCTTCAGATCTTCTGGGATCTGACAGATTCCTCACCAGATGCTCACCTGCATCAGAGCCCAAGCTCATGGAAACTTGCCCCCTTCTGTTGTTGGAGCAATTTTCATCACATCTTACCATTGAGCTCTTTGTAGGATGTGGAGTCGGAGACTGGGTTCTAGGCCTGCCTTTATCACTGGCTCACTCTTTGACCTTGGGCATGGTGCTTACTTCCCCCAGGCCTCAGTTTCCACATTTGTGAGCTTGAATCAGAGCAGTGGTTTCAAAAGAGGGAGGCATTCTGGGGCACTAGGGTAGCCCAGACCTCCAATGTCAACAGGACAGTCCAGTATCCATGTTACATACTGAACTGCCATCAAGATTTCATGTGAAGAGAGTATTCTGTGGTTGCAAGATTAAAATCCCAATGGCCTTCTTGCTTTTCTTTTTTCGGTTATACTGCTTGGCTTATAGGATCTTAGTTACCCATCCAGGGATCAAACTCAGGCCCCTGGCAGTGGAAGCACCAAGTCCTAACCACTGAACCATCAGGAACCACTGGACCATCAGGAAATTCCCAGCCTTCTTCCTATTTTTTTTTTTTAAATAACAATTCTAAAAGTCCATCCTTCCCTCCTTAAGTGCTGTTTGAGAGACTCTAGGGAAGGCAGAAGGCTATCTCACTGATGGTTGATTGTGACACACTCAGTGCTTCTAACTGATGCTGCTGCTTGGATCTTTAGACGTTTTTCTTCTCTGATGTGTTCTGGTCAGTCCTTTTGCACTCTTTCTGTGAATTTCGTTAGAATTCTCTAAGAATGGGTGTGCTTAGTCATTCAGTCATGTCCAACTCTTTATGACCCCATGGACTGAAGCCTGCCAGGCTTCTCTGTCCCTGGGGAGTCTCCAGGCAAGAATACTGCAGTGGCTTGCCATGCCCTCCTCCAGGGGATCTTCCCAACCCAAAGACTGAACCTAGGTCTCCCACACTGCAGGCAGATTCTTTACCAGCTGAGCCACCAGGGAAGCCCAACAGTGGAGTAAGAAGCCTATCTCTTCTCCAGAGGATCTTCTCGACCCAGAAATTGAACTGGGGTCTCCTGCATGGCACACAGATTACCATCTGAGCTACCAGGAGGTCATTTCTAAGAATAGGCCTTGGTATTTGTTTTGGGGGGAATGAACCCCACAGAATTCAGACTGTTTAAACCATCACGGTGACTGGTACTGACCTCTAGATCTGGCCATGTGGCAGTTTTCACTCTAATCTTTTTCCTTCCAATTAGCTCTTGCAGAAAGGTTTCAGGCTATGGCCTGTGAAACTCAACTCAGTGCTTCCCCCTCAGTTGGACATTAGATTACAGTTGGGACCCATAGTCTGTTGGCTGTAAGTTGGCCAAGCTCTCAGGCATCAAAAATCAAGCATTCTTTTCCTGACTGTACCATCAGTTGACCGTGACCTTGAGTAAGTAACTGACCTTCTCTAGGCCTCAGTTTACCCCATTTCTCAGTACACGGAGAAAACTGGACTGGAGGGTCTTAGGAGTTCTTTTGGCTCTAACCTTCAAAGGTTCCACGTGATGTAAGCTACTTTCCCCTCTGTCACTGACAGTTTTATTATTAAAAGAGAAAGAGTCCTGGACCATCGATAGATCTCCATTTCCCCTTGGTTAACATGGGGAGGGTATGAGACCCTCACCCCATTTTACCAATTTAGGGTGGTGGTTGAGGGGTAGATAACATCAGTAGATAATTGGTTGGGTGCCTTGATGGGAAGTGTAGTGTTGATCCTTGATGAGGCTGACCAGCATTGTCATGCCTTCCTCTGCCCTGCCAGTTCTGGGGACAAGTTGACCTTGGCCCCTTCTTGCAGAGGGAAAAAGTAACGCGTTCTTCAGGTGCCAGATATTTCATGTTAACTCTTCTTGCTCCAATTGAAACGCAGGGTTCAGAGCACTGGGTATTTATAGAGAGAGAGTACATTAGGCCAGAAGAGCTCAGTCTCCTAAAAGTGACCAGCATGCAGCAGGAAGGAAGCGACTCAAGCCTCGCTGGAATCCTTGCTGATGGCAGACTCTCCAAGGTAGACATCCTGGTGGACAAGTTCAAGGTGGAAGTGGCCACAGAAGAAAAGGTGGGAGCCAGAAGAGCAGGAAGATGGTCGCAAGCCCTGAAGACTTCGAGTCCGTGTGGGAGGAAGCCCTCGGGGCCCGAGGATGCCCAGAAAGGGCTTCTCTGGCTCCAGGCTGCACCCTAGCAGGACAGCTCCCGGAGGGCTCCCAGTTCAGGGTGGATGCTGCAGAGGAAGCAGTCAGGAAGCCCCCGGCCTCCGATAATCAGCTGGAGGGCCTGGCAGAGCTGAGGCAGGAGCTGGAGGAGTTCCAGGCTCGCGGAAGACCCACTACCCCGGGCATCCAGCCCGCAGAGGCGTGTGTATCCTGTCCAGCCTCCGACACAGCAGGACTCCGGCCGTTTCTTCTGGACCCCGCCCACACAGAAGACAGAGCCGACTCAAGTGATGAAACTGACACTTCCTTCGCAGAGAGAAGCTTCTACTTCAGCTGCGGAGAGAGAGATGCTGAAGATCAAGTCCTCCCTCCACCCCTGGAAGAGAGAGAAGAGCACTCAGATGCCCCATCCGAATGGGAGACCAGGCGGAAGCTGGTGGAGGGGCTCACGGAGAGATTGGAGCTGGACTCTTCAGGCCGGTGGGGCTCTGCTGCTGCTGGGAACAAACACCATGGGGGTGTCGCCCCCTCAGCTTCCCCAGAGGACGAGGCAGGGCCCCCCAGGAACCACCGACCAGAGGACCTGGAGGTCTTTGCTGAGCAGCTCGGAAAGGGACCTTCTCCAGGGCTGACGTTTGCTGAGGATAGGGACGCAGCTCAGTGTGGGGTGGAAGGAGAGGCTCCCCTCGCCTTATCCTCAGAAGCTGCTGAGGAAGAGGCCCCCAGGAGTGGAGATTTGATGGGAAAGGCTGAGAAAACCCCCCCCGGAGAATGGAACCCCTCACCTCACAGAAGAGGGGCCATGCGTCCAGACCCCCAAGTCTTTGCCCTTCCATGGGCCATCGCTCCTGGCGACGTCGGGAAGCCAGCCAGGCCGGACAGAGGTAACTTCCTGCCCAAAGAGAGGGGACCAGTTCACACTCAGACAGGAGAACCTGCAGCAGAGGACAGCAAGTCCCAGCATTCCTTCAGATGGAAGTGATCACCCCGCTCCCAACTTCCCCTCTTCCATCTGCAGCTCAGACTTCTCCAGAGGCAGCTTCTCCAAGCTCATCCCCTCGTGGGTTAGGGGACCCTATGCAGCTCAGGGACCCCTTTGGAGAACAGCCTCCTGTGTTTCTCAAATATGCCCATCCTTCTAAAGAGAGCCTGGAGCCCAAGCACCGAGTTGGGCTGGCTGTGACCCCAACAGATGGAGGGGAGCGCAGGGCCCCTCCCGTTGCCAGCAGGAAGCCCAGGATCATCTCTGAAGAGGCAGAGGGGTTGGTGTTCCCTGCAGGGAAGCACAGGGAGATGCCCTCTCTCCAGGCTGGGGGTCAAGAGGGCTCCTTGGAAGATATCAGCAAGACTTCCGTGGCCAACAAAATCCGCATCTTTGAGACCCATGGAGCTGAAACTCGCCAGACAGGTCTGGGGGAAACCAGGGCCTTTGCCCATGAGTTGTCTTCAGAGGCCTCCACAGGGCAGGCAGAACAACAGCGGAGTAAGCGTTTCGACCTGGGATGTGTCCAGTTCCAGCCCCTGGGGGATTTGGCTGCCCCCACAGTCACACAGCCTTCAGCGATGCCGCCAGCTCCCAGCCACCTCCAGGAGGGCGTCTCTACATCCTTCCCTCGGGAAGGACGCAAGGATGTCGAGCTCGTGTCCAGCAATCCAGGCTGTGAAACCACACTGGAGGAAGCCTCTGGGGGAGCTGGCCACGTGAGCCCCCGCCCCCACCGCCGCCCCCGGCCGGGGAGCTGACCGCATGCTGCGTAGCTCTGTAGAAGCATGGTTCCGTGGCTCCTCATCATTACCGCAACCAGAGGCTGCTTGTCCAACCCTATGAGTTCTCTTCCCTAAATGGGCCTGAGTGGGGCCCAGGCGGAATGACGGGTTCATCTGCTTGGCCCATGTTAGCTTAGCCACAGAGACCCTCGGCTTCTGGTGTGACCTGGCGCCCGGAGGGTCCCACAGCCCGGGTGGAGAAGGTGGACCACCTCCAGCAAACGACACACTCGCTTTGCCTTGCTGCCCCCACCTGCTGGGTTCCTGCCGTTTTGCTTGGCTTGGCCAGCGATCTTCCTTCATCCTCTTCCCTTCCCTGATGCTCCTGCCCGCGGGAAGCTGACAGTCCAGAGGTTTCCATCCTCCGCTTCTGGTTCCCTCTGGGGCCCAGTGCCAAGTTCCTTTCTGCCTCCTTAAGACTAACTGTCTTCTCTAATCCAGAACAAAGCCGGAGACGCGGTCAGGCAAGAGACGCAGGTCACCAGCCTAGCGGCGAACCCCCCGGGAAAGGGGGGGCACCTGAGATTCGCCAGCCCCCCGGGCCCTCAGGTCTCTGCAGCCCCCCGGTGCCCTGATGACCTGGTCACCTTCGCCTGGCCAGGGTGCCTCGCGGCCTCCACACCCCCACCTGCTCTGGCAGCGCCTCTTGTGGCAGCTCACCTCTGGCTTGTCTGGAATGTGTCCTCACACCTCTCAACCTTCCAGAAACTGGCTGAACGGAGGCTTGTCTCGCGAGTGAATCTCTAAGCCTACTGAGTCTCTAGAACCTGGAGCCAAGTACTTTAAAAAAAATATTTGGTGGATGTTAGATTGGTCTTTAAAAAAAGAATGTCGTAAAACAGCCAAAAATGTGTGTGTGGTATTTAATCCCTGACAGGCCAAGTTGAGAGGTATGTATGTCAGACAAGAGTGGCTGGCCCCCCTCCAGCACTTCCTTGGCCTGCTGCTGTCAATTGCACTGATTTGACCAGAACCTCCACTCAGGGAGCTCAGGGTGAAGGGCTGCAGCACCCAGCTCCCAGGAATTACCCCGTGTGGCTCCTCCCTCTAGACGATGCTGACTCCACCCACCGAGACTCAGTGGAATTGACAAATCTGTGCTGGCTTCCTCTTTGTTCCTCAAAGCTCTTGGCTCCAGCCTCTCTGCCTCCCCATCCTGGGTGTCCCCGAGTCCCTGGGCCTCCCTCCTTGGTTTCTGTCTCCTCAATGTCCGCCTGCACAGATGGGCCGGGGTCTGGGCTCCCATCCCTGCCACGTGCTCAGTGCCGCTTCTGATAAACTCCCAGATCCAAACCTTGGATGGAGCCTCCTGTCCAGGCCCAGCTGGCAGGATGTTTGCTTTGTACTTGCTTTTGCCATCAGCGAGAGACCCTCGGAAAGGAGCGTCCTCACTCGAGAAATTTTCTGTGTGTGTGTGTTTTCTTTTCTTTTTCTTTCTTTCTTTTTTTTTTTTTTTTAGCTTATTATGGTGTCAAAGAACCTTTCCGGGGGTGTTTTTCTTTTCCTGACCTGCTCTTCCATTTGGGGGCATCAGCTGGCCCCAAGATTTCTTCTGTCATTCACCATCTTGATTTCTTTCT
>SJXQ01004775.1:379577-390592 GCA_006408695.1 Aepyceros melampus
ATTTCTCTCTTTCTCTCTCCCCCCCCCCCCCCATCCCACCCCCCGCCATTCCTCTGATTTTATCTGGCCATAGAGAGCAGGGCTGAGGGAGGGCTCCGAGGAGAAGGTCAAACCACCACGGCCCAGGGCCCCAGAGAGTGACACGGGAGACGAGGACCAAGACCAGGAGAGGGACGCCGTGTTCCTGAAGGACAACCACCTGGCCATTGAGCGGAAATGCTCCAGCATCACCGTCAGCTCCACGTCCAGCCTGGAGGCCGAGGTCGACTTCACGGTCATCGGCGACTACCACGGCAGCGCCTTCGAAGACTTCTCCCGCAGCCTGCCTGAGCTTGACCGAGACAAGAGCGACTCGGAAACCGAGGGCCTGGTGTTCTCCCGGGATCTCAACAAACGGGGCCCCAGCCAAGATGACGAGTCTGGGGGCCTGGAGGACAGCCCGGACCACGGGGCCTGCTCCACCCCGGATATGGCCCAGTTCGAGGTACAGTGGAGCGCCGCCGGGACCCGGGCCCGCCGGGCACTGCATGTTCAGAGGGCCCTGGGCTACGCGTGAGAAGACTGAGCCGCCAGCCGGAAGCTCTGATCCGTGTTGCATGACCGCCCCTCCGCAGAACAGCATGGTTCTGCGCTCGCATGTTCGGCAGCTCGGTTTACCCCTAACGTGCACTCCCGGGCGCTTTAACCCCGTGACCCCATCTTTTGCCTGAGGTCAAGTGACGACAGGCAGTCTGGTCCGACTCGACTCCTGCCCCTGCCTGCGTTGCATGGCACCTGCAGAGACTGTGTGCTTGTGGACTCATGGGGGCGCCTGTGGCCTGCTCTGAAAGCCAGGTGTTTGTTTCTGATCGCTGCGCTGGCTCCTCTCCCTGGGGCCTGGGGTTTCGGGGGAACAGTGGAAACTCCTAGAGAAAAGGAAGCGTCATTGCAGAAGGGGACTCGGGGACAGACTGGGTCTGGGCCTCTCTGCTCTCAGTGCTTCTTTCGGGGACCTTTGGTCCCGATTCCTTTGCTTTTGCGTCCTTCTAGCCCCAGCTGCCTCCCACCACACTCTCCCTTCCCCCACATTCCAGGCATTGAAATAGGAGCTCATCCACTCTGGTTTTTCACTCCGTGCTGAACCCTCTGGAGAAAGTTTTTTCTCCCTTTCTCTGCCTTGCAAACTTGTCATGTTCCAGAACCGAGTCCACATATCGCTTAATGAGTGAATGCTTTCCTGACCACCCAGGGCAGAAGCATTGCTCCCTGCTTGGCCCCCTTGCTCTGCTTGCTTCCGCTCCCATCATAACTACAAGTTGTCAGGTTACTGGTTGACAGGTCTGCGTTCCTACCAGGTGGCAACTCCACTAAGCTTGCACATACCAAGCACTAATAATGATTAATTGAATGAATGGCTGGATCTCTAAGTCATAGCCATCTATTAAAAGAAGAGTTCCCTCTTACCAGCCTCCCAACCTGATGAAAACTGGCATTCATTCATTCATTCATCCTTTCATTCACATATGTTAGCACCTGCTGCGTGTATAGCCATGAACTAGGTTCGATGGAGGACTCAGAAGAAACTAATCATTTAACATAAGACTTCTAGAGTAGAGGCTGTAATCTGTTTGCCCACGGGTGTTTTCTTTGACCTTGGTTTAAAAATCAGGATGATGAATATAAGATCCAAGGATTTTTGTTTTTAATATTTAAAAAATCAGATAATCCAGTCACTCAGACCAAACCTGAGTGGACCCCATGTGCTCTCCAGTTCATCCCTGTCCTCATCAAGCCCACTTCACTCGTTTACATCTGCTGCCTGCCTCAGGCCTCCAGGTGTGTGACTCTTGCTCTAAAGAACAGACAAAGTAGCTGGGAGGTGGTGGCATCACCCCTGAAGTCATTCAGGACAGTGTATATCAGGAAGATGCTGGATGTGAGACCCGGCAAGGAGCATGTTTACTCAATAGTAAATGTTCTCTTAACGGTAGCCTGAAAACCAGCACAGACCACCATGAGGTTGTACCACCATGAGGTTGTATTGCCACAGGGTCACAAGCAGCCTTCTGGGTGCTGCTGATGGGTCTGGCTCCCTTCCCAGGCTGTTTGTCTGTGACATCACACCAGGCCTCTTTTGCCCTGGCCTGCATCACCCTCTGGAAAGTCAGCCAGCAGCGGGGGTTTGAATTCACCTCCTGACCCTACGTCACAGTTGCCTGTGAGCAGGAATCATGCTGGAGTTTGAGACACAGTGTTCCTCCCTCATCTCCCTACAGCCCGTGAAAACGGAAACCATGACTGTCAGCAGCCTGGCCATCAGGAAGAAGATTGAGCCAGAGGCTGTACTGCAGACCAGGGTTGCCACTGTGGACACCACCCAGGTAACCTGTGCTTTCCTATGTGCCTGAGCATAGAAACTGGGCATTGGAGTGTGGCGTCCCCACTGTGGCAAACTCCCTGGGCCAGCCCTTGCCACGTTGGCTTCCCCCAACCCACAATTTTAACCCCAATGCTCTTCCAAGCTTCATTTTCTTCCCTGAGCCCCATGGGTGGGTGATGGGATGGGCAGACTATTCCTCTTAAAGCTTCAATTTTCCCATCTGTAAAATAGGGATGGTCATGTGGCCTTTATTCTCCTGGGAGTGTTGCATGGATAAGACAATGGGTCTTATCAAGTGACGATGGGTCACCTGAAGGAGTTGGAGAGGTTTCTTGAGCTATCCCAGGGACTGCTTTGGGAGAAGAGAGATCCCAATTCAGCTTTAATCAGAGCTGCTCACGTGGGGTCTTTTTTTTTTTTTTTTTTAATGCATGGGGTTCCACATCAGACTGACAGAATGAACAAACTGAGGAAAAAAAAAAGATAAGAAGTTATTTGGCTCAGCAAGATGTAAAAATACCTAGTACCCTGGAGAAAGTGTTAAGTCATTCAGTCATGTCCAGCTCTTTGCGACCCCATGGACTGTAGCCCACCAGGCTACAAGGCTCTTCTGTCCATGGGATTCTCCAGGCGAGAATACTGGAGTGGGTTGCCATTCCTTTCTCCAGGTGATGTTCCCAATCCAGAGATTGAACCCCAGGTCTCCTCATTGTAGGTAGATTCTCTACTGTTTGAGCCACCAGGGAAGCCCAACCTGGAGAGGCTGTTGCAAACAGACACAGATCCATTACTCACAATGCATTTCCTCAGCTCCTTTCGTTTTTAAGCTTTGAAAAGGGAGACTGAGGGTCTGATAGATTTCCTCTTGGTTCTTGCTGGCCAGAGGAACTGCAGTGCTGGGGGCTCTTTTGCCCTGGAGACCAATCTTTGTCTCAAGCACTCAAAGTAAGATGTAAATCCGCACGACGTGGGCAACTCTGTCCTTTCCAGAACTTTCTCTCCATCTTTGATAACATACATAGAGGTTTCTGAGGTGGCTAGTGCAGCTGTAAAACCCTTCGAGTTCTGACAAGCTGTGTGACCCTGGGCAAGCTGCTCCACTGGTCTGTTTTGTTTTAGTAATGTGTGTTGGCTTTGTTTTTATACAGAGAAGCAGAAAACTAAAAATCCTACAGCTCCTATAACAAAATAACAACAAAATAGTCACAGTTATGAAATTCAAACAGAACAAAATGAAATTTTTCTTGTGATTCTTCCCAGAAAAAAAAATTATGCATATACCAACATATGTGCTTACATCTCTAGATATTTAAATTTTTTACACAAAAGAGATTGTTCTCTTTTACATTTTACCTTTTTTCTTAATATTTACCCTGGAGTTCCCTCCTTGTTGGCCCATGTGGACCCACCTCACTCTCCTTATTCCAACTTGGGATTGGATCCTGATTTAGCATGTATTTCTCTTCCATCCGTGGACCTGTGATTGTTTTTGCCTTTTGCAGTTAACACTGATGCTGCAATGAACTTTTCTGTTCAGACTCCCTGGTAAAACTTTCAGTATGCATCCGAAGGGTGAATCCCTAGCAATGGGCTCCTCAGTCAAAGAACACAGGCTCTGAAATTTGGATAGAATGTTTCAAATTATCTGGGATTGTTTTCTCTTTGTGAAATAAAAGGATTCCAATGAGCTGGAGGACCTGTGACCTGGAATGACCTGAGGCCCATTTGTGTTTGGTCTGTGTGTGGATAGGGCTTCCCAGGTGGTGTTAGTGGTAAAGAACCCGCCTGTCAATCGAGAAGAGATGCAGGTTGGAAAGATTCCCCAGAGGAGGAAATGTCAACCCACTCTAGTAGGAGAATCCCATGGACAGAGGAGCCTGGCGGGCTACAGTCTATGGGGCCGCAAAGAGAGTCAGATACAACTGACCGCATGCACACAGATACATATGGTGTGTGGACGTCCCCCTCCCCATATTCGCTCACACTGCCTGCCACTTGGTACCTGGGGATGCCTCCTGCCCAGGTGGCAGAGGCTGCAGTCCTTTTCGGTACTCTTTCTCTCTCCCCCCACCCCTCTAACAACTCCTCCTCTGGCCCCCAGGTTGATGGGACTGCCCCAGGAGGGAAGGAGTTCCTCACAACTACTCCCTCCATCACCACAGAGACCATATCAACCACCATGGTAAGTAGGACCTGAGGCTTGCCTCTGACCAGCCCCCTTGCCCCTGAAACAGCCAGATAACAAGCTGACCTCGCCAGGTGTGGCAGGAAGCCCTCATCCACCTCACTGTGTCAGGCATGGGACACAGAGCTAAAGTTTGAAAGTCTGGCCCATAGCTGCCACAGGACAGCCTGTGAGATCTCAGTTTCGCAAAGTGAATAATGTGGGAGGTGGCATCCCCGAGTTTCAGTCATCTGGACCATCTGAGCTATGGC
The DNA here is from genome assembly GCA_006408695.1 of Aepyceros melampus. Lineage (NCBI taxonomy): Eukaryota > Metazoa > Chordata > Mammalia > Artiodactyla > Bovidae > Aepyceros > Aepyceros melampus. The sequence goes on from SJXQ01004775.1 coordinate 384,373, forward strand.
AGGGACAAAGAGAGGATGCTACTGTCTGATTAACTGATTATCCGCAACACAGAAGGACTGTGCTTATAAAAGCCTTCCTGGATGAAGTCCATCCTCCTGGCCCCTGCAGGTGGCCCAGGCCACTTCCTCACGTTGGTCAGTAGATGGCGTGTGGTGACTTTAAGCCAGAAGCTCAAGTCCTGAGGGACCCTGTGGTTCTGCTCTGAAGAATCACATCAGATTCTTCAAGTGATGACACAGCACAGCTAGCATTCAGCCACAGGCTGTGGCTCCATGCCACGCCCTCGGGGGGCAGAAAAAGAGCTGTGAGGTGGAGCTCTTTTTCCTCCACCCTTTACAGGGGAGGAAAATGAAGTTCAGAGAGGTAAAGTGACTTACCCAAGGTCACACCACGAAACATATGCTAGAGCCAGGTCAAAGCCAGGCGTTCTGGGTCCTGAAGCCCCACTATCCACCTCAACCGCTCTGCTCTGCTCCCCGATTCTGACCGTTGTGAACAGTGGCCACATGGGGCTGGGGCTAGGGCTGAGCAGTCATCAGTGCCTGGGCTGGATCTGTCTTGAGCCAGGGGAGGTTGTTTTCAAATGCTTTCTCTTGCCAAACTCCTGATACACACGTAGGAAGAAAATTATACATTAATTTAGGCTACTCCATAGGAAGGTTTTGAGTAAGTAAAGACTTTTAAGATACAGAAGCCTAAACCAGTGACCAGCTTGCACACTTTCCCCGGGTCACTCTGTTCCTCCTCTCCCGTCAACCCTTTGCCATGTGGCATCAGGATGCTCCTCAGGCTAAATGTAAATCTGTACCATGGTGAGCAGGCAGTTACGTCATTCATTTACTCATCCATCCATCCATCCATTCATTTGTTCTAAAAACACTTATTAGTCTCTACTCTGCCTGGAATGGGGATATAGAGTTGAAGAAAAGACACTGCCTGTTAGAACTCATTTGTCCAAGTGGTAAATCACGGGCACATCTAATGTTTAGGTCCTGGCACACAGTGGTGAACAAGGCCCGGCTCTCCCACTTTCCTGGCTGGGTGACCTTGGACAAGTTACCCAAAACCTTTTCAGACCTGTTTCCACTTGGAAAATGGGGTAGGGGGGAACAGTAGTATATCTTCCAAAGTGTTGAGATGAGGCTAAACTAAGATAATCTATGCAAAGCCCTCCAAAGAGTGCCTGGCGCACTGTAAATGGTCTGTAAATGAGATTGGCCATTATTTTTTCCGGCCTTCAGGGAACGGTGTAATGATGCTTTCCCAGGGAGCCCAGGGCATGGGTTGAGACCTCAGGAGCCCGGGAAGGCTTTCCTTAGGCAGTGACATCTGAGCTCCCTGGAGGATAAATTCGGGGGCAGTCATGGGAGGAGGTTTCCTAGGTCATGGTAACAACAGGTATAAAGGCAAAGATGTGAAGAAGTGGAGCATTTAGGGAAAGGAAGTGGTCAGGGAAGTGAGATGTCAAGTGTGTGGACGGGGAGCAGGGGGAGAAAGAGCTGGAAAGGAAGGCTGGGCTGAAAGGGCCTCAAATGTCATGTATGAAGTTCAGACTTCATTCTGGAGACCATGGAGATTCACTTCCATTTTTAAAATATTTATTTATTTATTTGGCTGTGCCTGGTCTTAATTGCAGCATGTGGGATCCGGTTCCCTGACCGGGGATTGAACCCAGGCTCCCTGCATTGGGAGCGCAGTTTCCCAGCCACTGGGACCACCAGGGAAGCCCTTCAGTTTTTTAAGTAGGGGCATGATGTCATCAAATATGTGTTTCTGTGTTTCAGAAAGATAATTCTAGCAACCTGTGTGGAACATGCTTGGAACAAGTTTCCTTCCCTTGGGAGCTTGCATCCCTTTTTCCCCCCTTCTTCCCTCTAATCCTTCCTCCTTCCTCCCCTGCTTTCCTCCTTCCTTCCTGCAGCAAATATTTATTGAACACCCACGCTGTGTGAAGTAGTGTAAAGCTAGGCACTGCGAATCCAGCGCGGAGGGAGACAGCAGCGCTGAGCCCGCATTCGGCGGGGAGAGACGGAAAGAGCAGGCGGAGAACTAGTTTAGGGGCTGGGGCAGGGCCAGAGTGAGAGGTGGTGGAGGCTGACCAGGGGGGTGGGGTTAACGCTGTTTGGAGGCAGGAAAGTTCAGGATTTAGTCACTGATTGGACGTTCAGATGATGGGAGGAAAGATGGACCAGTGAGGCTGCTCAGTAGCGAGGAGAGTCGCCCTGGAAATCTGCTAGAAAGGAAATTCTCAGGCCCCACCCCAGACAACTCGAAAACTACAGGCTGGGGCCCGGGGTGGGGGTTGTCTATGTTTTCACAAGTCCTTCAGGTGATACCCCTCAAGTCTGAGAAGCACTTCACCAAGCAGGAGCACAGCAGAGGGTGCTCCTTAGCGGAAGGCATGTGTTGGGGGTGAGGGAGGCAGTGAATTCCATTTGGGGTCTGATTGAGCCTGAGGTGCCTGTGGGACATTTCCAGGGGAAAATGTCGCGGAGATGGTTGGTTTTAAAGGTCTCAGGTTCAAGAAGGATCTGAGCTGCAGATAAAGGGAGAGGGGACTGTGGCTTTGACGAGGCCGTAGAAGGCTTGAGTGGCCGAGGCGTCTCAGAGAGTAGTGGGGAGAGTGGGGGGCGAGGAGGAGGCCCGAGTCTGGGGAGGAAGGACCTGGGGTGGAAATGGAGGTGTAGCCCCAGCCAGGGAGAAGGGGTGCTCCTTCTTGAGGCAGGAGAGGTGACTGGCGAGCTGGAGATCTGGGAAAGGAAAGTGGAGTAGCTGCCACCTTGCTTGGAACGACCTGTGGGCCCAGCAGTGTGAAGGTGGAGGTGAGGCTTGGCTAGAAAACAGAGATCCACAGAGGAAGTAGAAGTTTGAAGGCCTGGAGGGATGGGAGGATTCAGAGGGGCGAGTGGCTGTCTCCCTGGCTGGGAGAAAGGAAGCCGGAAGCCCAGAAGGCTGCCCTTTTCGTGCCTGCTGCTGAGCCACATTCTGGGACACTCTCTGAGAAAATGGCTTGTGATTGGAATACCAGGTAACCAGGTTACCCACAGCTGCGGCTAGATCAGGGGAGGGTGGGGCGAAGGCAGAGGGCTTCTGTCCTCACCCGTCCCCTGGCAGACAGAGGTCCAGATCTAGAAGCAGTCATGCACAGCCCAGACCTGAGGCTCAGCCCACTGGGGAGCTGCAGAGTGGACACATCTCTGGGCCCCTGGGGGGACAAGGCTGAACCCCAAGATGGTGCAGGAAGTGGGAGATGGAGGCTCCCACCAGTAATTGTTGTTGTTGTTTAGGCATTAACTTGTGTCTGACTGCTCTGTGACCCCATGGACTGTAGCCCACCAGGCTCCTCTGTCCATGGCATTTCCCAGGCAAGAATACTGGAGAAGTGTGGGTCAGTAAGCCTGGGTCCAATTCCAAGTATATCTAGGAGTTAGACCCCAAGGCTGGACCAGGAGAGCTGGTTCAAGGGCAGAGGGGCATGGCAGAAGGAGTGTGTTGAATCTGGAGTCTGAACAACTTGGATCTAAATCCAGGCTCTGTCACTCACTTGCACAGGGGCTTGAACAAGCCACTTAACATTCCCTGACCTTCCAGTTTCTCACCTGTAAAACAGGAATATTAAAACAATTTCCTAGGTGGTTCAGAGGCTTAAATGAGACCACGCATCCTTAGCACAATACCTAGCACCTCTTGAGTACTCAGAAAGCAATAGTTATCAGGTTGTTAGTAGCAGCCTGTACTCCTGTATTTACATGACAGATTGCTGTTTGCAAAGCCCTTTCATCCTCTGTCAGTTTCATAATGTCTCTGTGCAAGTGGGACAGGGTCTCCCTTTAAAAAAATTTAAGACTTTATTCTTTTAGAGCAATTTTAAGTTCACAGCAAACTTGAGAGGAAGGTCCAGAGATTTCTCCTAGACCCCTTGCCCCCCAGCACATACACAATCCCCCACCTGCATCTCATTATCAACATCTCCCACTGGAGTGGGATGTTTGTTGCCACTGGTGACCTGTATCCCGGAGGGTCCTTTTATGTAGGTGAATCGAGGAGGCTTGGAGAGTGGAAGTGGGTCTGCCCCAGGTCACATGGCTGGAACATGGCAGGACCTGGATGTCTTGACTCCTTTGTTAGTACTTCCAGGGAGAACTTTTGAGTCTTGAGTCTTGTTCACCACAGTGTCCCTAACGCCAGGCATTCAGTAAATATTTGTTGAATGAATGGGTATATGAGTAAGTGTGTAAGCGTGTGTGTTGAGTGAGCGAGCAAGGGATGAACAGAAGCAGACTGAACTGAATGATGCCTTCAGCTCTCTGCCTCTAACGTCACTATTCAACCTTGTGGCTGGAGAGCTCCATGGTCACGTGCTCTGGCCATCCTGGGGGCCCGCCCACCTGAGACCTGGCCACTGAGCACTATTGTTTCCCCAGGAGAACAGTCTCAAGTCCGGGAAGGGGGCAGCTGCCATGATCCCAGGCCCACAGACGGTGGCCACGGAAATCCGTTCTCTTTCTCCGGTAAGTGGGCAGGGCCAGCTCAGGCTAGGGGACTCCACACAGAGCATGTGGACGCAGGTCCACAGGTGGCCCAAGGCAAGTGCGGCGTGGAGCCTGGGAGGCTGCCCCTCTAAGGACAGCACTAGGAAACGGCATCACATTCGGATGCCCACAGGGCTCCCTGGTCAGGGTCTTGTCCATTGCCCTCCCCACCAGCCCCTACGTACGAGTAGGGCAGTGGCAGAGTGGGATAACTGGCCCCTCCCCCTGGTGATGCCTGTAATGTCACAGCTCTTTGGCATCTGCTCTCCTTACTGACCAGGAGGAGTAATGGACTAGGAGTCCAGCGGCTTGGACCCTGGACCTGCTCCATCCTCGGCAGCCCGGGCTGTCACTGAGAGGTCTCTGGCAGTGTCTCCATTCTCCAGCTCTGTCGTCTTCATCATCTAGTCCCAGAAGGAGCGTCTTCCCCACCCTGTGCTCTCTTTCTGCCCTGGGATCCCTCTGTTCATCCTTCTCAAAGGCCAGGATTCTTAAATTCTAGGGTCTTGTTAGGCTTTGAGACCTTAGGAATCTCAGGTTCCAGGAATCTTAGATTCCAGGGTTTGAGAATTTCATGGGTCCAGCATTCTGAAGACTCCAGTATTCCTGAGTTCTTAGACTCCGTGACTCAAAGCATCTTGGCTTCCAGACTTCACCTTCAAGGAACCACCCCCTTCCCCACGTCTCCCTTGGTTGGCCCCGCCCCGGCCCATCCTGCAGACCCCAGCGTCCTCACCTGACCCCTGGGGTGGGGTGGTGGTGGTTATATTCTGCAGATCATCGGGAAAGATGTCCTCACCAGCACCTACGGCGCCACCGCGGAAACCCTCTCCACCTCCACCACCACCCATGTTACCAAAGTGAGTAGCAGCAGCAGGACCCCGTGTGCCCCAGCCTGGCCGTGGGGCTCAGAAGCTCGCCACAGCTCTGCCTTGTGACGTGGATAGAGAAGACTGCGGTGTTCCCAGTTCTGGAGTGCTGTGCACTTTGTTCTGTGCTAAGCATCATAGGCACCAACCTGCCCTTCATTGTTGACGGCCAGGCTGGGGGGATGGGACTGTCTCCTTGGAAGACATTGTGAACCGTAGTGTTTATGCCTTATGGAGCTTAAGTGCCAAAGGGATTTAGCGGGGAGCAATTTAAGGAAGGCTCCAAGAATGAGGAAGGGGCTTCCGGACAAGGTGGGGTTTGCACAGGGTCTTGGAAAGCCAGGGAGGACTTCTGAGGGAGGAGGCAGACTTCTAAGCCACGTGGAAGATGGGAGCAGAAACCGTGTGTTCGCTTATTCATCCTCTGAGCAAACGATAGTTTGTCACCCTTATGCCACCTTTGTGCTAGGGACTGCTGGAGGGACTGCAAGCCGTGCACACGGAGAAACAAGATAAGCCGTCTCTGCCAGGAAGAAGCAGCATGGAGGGGAGGAACTGTGAGAAATTAGGTTGAACTGAGGGAGGGGGAAGCAGAACAGAGACAAGAAAGAGAAATCCCAGGACAAGGGTGACAACAGAGGGTCTGAGTCTGAGAGCCATGGAAAGCCATCAGGGTTTTTAAAGTGGGAAGGAAGTCAGTGAAAAGGGGTTTAAGGAGAGGAGATGAGGTCCACCAGGATGCAGCTAGATGCGAGAAAGAAGAGAGCTGTGGAAGAGACTAGGAGTGGAGGAGGCGGAGCAGGGTTCCAGAAGAAAGG
>SJXQ01004775.1:390793-469289 GCA_006408695.1 Aepyceros melampus
TGAGTGGCCAGGAGGAGGAACAGGAGGGAGCCCAGGGCAGAGATGCAGTCCTGGAGGAGAGAGGCCAGGGGGCCAGGCTGGCCTCTGTGGTGGGAGGTTCCGTTCAAGCATCAAAGGAGGAATCCGGTAGACAGCCCTAGCCCTTAACAAGCAAGACCGTCCCATCCCTGCCCTCTCCCACACAGCATGGTCCCCAGAAAGAGCCCATTCCTACCAAAAGCATCAGTGAGCAAGGGTGACGTGACTGAAAGGTTTATGGGAAGGGGTTCCATCACACACCCCGCAGCATACAGCTCAAAAGTCTCTCCTGGCCCTGCCACCTGGGAGCCGTCCACTCTGTCCTGGGAGCCGTCTTCTCTCTGTCCACTCCTGACTCCAGCTGGGCCTTCCCTCCGCCACCACCTACCTTTAATATACCAAGCAGTTAAGTCCTGCCCCATCTGCTAAGCTTGCTCCCAGGCCCCACCCCTTCAGAAAACAGTGGCAGCTATAAGCTTATGTATAAGCATCATCCAGGAGATTTTCTCTTCTAGTGTCGTTGGAAGTCATTTAAAGGAGAACTTTGTCACCATTCACATTTCATTCATGTGTTTCATTCAACAAATCCACATTTTAGCACCTATCCTGGCCAGGTGGGGCAGGAGAATGGGGGAGGAGGGGATACAGAGGTGAAGAAAAATAACAGCCCCTGCCCTCAAGAGCCCCAGCCTAGTGAGCAAGGCCAGGTCACACACACAAGGTCAGCACAGACGGAGAGGCCCAGAACCATGAGAGATAACGAACTTGCTGCTCAGGAAGTACCGAGGCAGGAAGGTGGAAGGGCAGCTCACCAGGGTGAGGGCCACAGCATTTGAGCCTGGCTTGGAAGAGCTAGAGAGGGCAGCTTGGTAGCTGGGGTAGCACTGGCAGCCAGGTGTTCAGTCTGAAGTCCCAAAACTAGTAAAGGGAAAAACCGAGGGAGCCAGGAGAGAAGGCGACTGCTGATTCCAGCCTTGCCCTTGATGGGTGCTTTGGCTCTGTCCCCTGTCGAGGCTGCTGCCCCAGCGGACCCAAGGCTGAACCCGTCTCCCTCTCCCTCTGCAGACTGTGAAAGGAGGGTTTTCTGAGACGAGAATCGAGAAGCGGATCATCATCACCGGGGACGAAGATGTCGATCAAGACCAGGTATGTGGATGGGAGCGTGGGTCCCAGTGGCACTGCCCAGGCCGCTGGCCCTCCCGCGTTGGGTTACCTGTGGACAGCTGCGTGTGTGAGCAGAGAAGATATCCACTTCCTGCTGACCCTGTCCAGAGGAGAAGCCCCCAAGGAAGGGACACTGAATAGGAGGCAGAAGGAGCCAGAAGACCTGAGCTCCACCCTCTCCCATGAACTTGGGGGGCCTCGCTGTGTGCTGGAGGGGCTTGCTGGTCTCCGCGGCCTCACCCGTATTCAGTGTGCTCTGGCTCCTCACCCTGCTCTTCTTTTCCTCCAGGCCCTGGCTTTGGCCATCAAGGAGGCCAAACTGCAGCATCCCGACATGCTGGTAACCAAAGCCGTCGTCTACAGAGAAACAGACCCATCCCCGGAGGAGAGGGACAAGAAGCCACAGGTGAGGCTTGTGGGGCTCAGTAGCTGTGAGACAGAGGAGAGAACAGGGTCCTCCGAGAGGTGTTTCCATGTAAGGACCCACCCAGAGGCTGGGTCCCCAGCACAACTTTGATCACCACCCCCCAGGCTTTCTGATTTGGGGTTCAAAGGGAAGAAATCGCTCCCCTAGATTTGATATGAGGACAGAGGGGAAGGAAGACTGGTTTCTTTGGGGTTTTAGGCTCCAGACCCAGAAAAGTAAATCCAGAAGTGGTGAGAAATGGGGAGAGAGGATTGGATGGGTGGATACCAAGGTAGGGTAGACAGAGATAAGCAAAACCTCACTGGCCCATTGCCTATAAGCTGGAAGTCAGAAAAAGTCCTACCCAGCCCACAGTCATCTTCCTGTCCTCAAGTCTCTGTCTCCATCACCAGCCACTAGATGTCGCCAAGAAGGAAAGTTTCATAAATTGAAGTGTAGTTGAATGTTGAAAAAAGATAAATTATAGTTTTATCTTTTATAGTTGAAAAAAGAAAATTTTTTTATCTTTAAAAAAATTGTTTTTATTTCGGCTGCTCTGGGTCTTCATTGCTTTGCATGGGCTTTCTCTAGTTGTGGAGAGTGAAGGCTACTACTGTTCATTGCAGGGCTTGGTCTGGTCTTCTCTTGCTGCAGAGCACGGGCTCTAGACACACAGGCTTCAGTAGCTGTGGTGAACGGGCTTAGTTGCTCCGTGGCATGTGGGATCTTCCTGGACCAGGGATTGAACCTGCGTCCCCTGCACTGGCTGGCGGATTCTTATCCACTGTACCACCAGGGAAGTCCTAAATTTTTTTTTAAATTGAAGTATAGTTGATGCCAAGGAGGAATATGAGGACCAGAGTCCTTCATCCCATCTGTCTTGCTAGATTGGAAACCCTTCTGAGGCCACCTGGGGCCAGAATCTGAGGGGACCTCAATCCTTACTCTTTCCTCTTGGGCCATCAGTGCCTTGGTGATTAACAGGAGGGAAATGGTGCTGGAGCAGACAGGTCTCCCCCCTGAACTTGGGGGAAGCTGGTGAGGCCCCTCTAGAAATATGCTGAATTTTATCAGATCTATAATGATGGAGTTGAGTGAAATAAGTTAGACATAAAAAGTACTTACAAATGAGTCCATTCGTAGGAAGTTCAAAAACAGGCCATACTAAAGATGCTCAAAGTCTGAATATCAGTTCCTGCTGAGAAGTGGCATTGACAGGGAAGAGCCATAAGGGAACCTTCGAGGGTGCTGGAGGTGTCAGTGTCTTGAACTGGGAGGGCTGCATGGATGTGGACAATAAACTCCACACTTAGATTGTGTACTTGGCTGACTTTGCACATTATACCTCACTGAAAAATAAATCCATTTCAAAGGCCCCCACAAGCAGCAGGTCTCCTTTCATCCTCTTCCCTGATGAAGGAAACCAATGTTTTCTAGAAAGACACAAGAATGTTTCTTTTACGCCCTTTGATTACCACCTGCTTCATGTCACAAGAAAAGGACAGAAGTATTCTCCTGCCACTCTGAAGCATTGCCAACTCCGATCTAGACCAATGCTGTCCAATAGAACTTTCTACAGTGATGGAAATAATTTTCTGTGCTGTGCATGTAGGAGCCACTAGCCACATGTGGCTGTTGAACACTTGAAACTGGCTAATCTGAAATGAGATGTACCTTAAGGGTAAAATGTGTGCTGGAGTTTGAAGATTATGTATGGAGAAAAAAAGTATAAAATAGTTCAATAATTTTAATATTGATTACATGTTAAGTGATAATGTTTGGATATATTGGGCTAAGTAAAATACATTATTAAAATTAATTTCACCTGATTATTTTTAATTTTTGATGTAAATTCAAACATTAGAGTTCTAATATAGTTGGAAAATTTTAGAAAGCCATAAATTTCTATAACATTTAGAAAATATTGTCTAGAAAATCTATTATCTGAAAAATTTTCAATTCCATCTGTGGCTCATATTTCTGCTGGACAGTGCTGGTCTGTTTGTGTGCTTAATTTATTGATTCATGCCGGGTTCGTTGTGCCATGGGAGCTCTTAGTTGCAGCATGTGGGATCTAGTTCCTGGACCAGGGAATGAACCCAGGCCCCCTGCATTGGGGGTGCAGAGTCTTAGCCACTGGACCACCAGGGAAGGCCCAGACAGGGCTGGTCTAGAAGCCACGTAAACTGATCACAGGCAGGGCCTGCCTTCCGCAGACCTTCATGTAAATTGTCACTCTTGTCCCCTCAGTTGCTCAGTTATTGTTGCTTTTTGTTACCCACGTCTCAGAGGGGGAGAGTGTCGGTCACTTGCCAAGCTGGTGCTGAGCTGGCTGTATACCCTGGGAACACAGATACTACAGAACTATTGTCATAGAGTCTGACTGAGAAGTGCTGGGTTAGGACCTGGGAATCTTTTTTATTTTTTTTTTCAGTTTTATTTTATTTATTTGGCTGCACAGTATGAGTAACTTCCCTGACCAGGGATTGAACGCATGCTGCTTGTTTGCATTGCAAGCTCAGATCTTAACCACTGGACCAACAGGGAAACCCCCTGGGAATCTTTATTTATACCTTGGTCCTTAGGAAGTCCATGTGCAGCCAAGTGTAGGAGCCACTGATGCAAAGAATTCTGTGCTGAGAATCTGGACCTGACTCCATTCCATCCACCCTGCTAACTTAGCTTCATGACCACTGGGGTCTCAGTGTGCTCATTTGCAAAATGAAGAGACAGGACAAGCCCTCCTGTAATTATATACAGTCCTCTCGCTATTGATTTGCTTCCCTGGGTTCTTGTACCTGCTCCGTTCCCGGTCTCACTCCTCCTTGTCTTTCCCAAAAGCATCCCAGTCAGTCCCCCCAGGCTCCTGCCTTCCTGTGTTCCCTGGCTATTTGGTGCTCTCAGCTCTCATCCCAGCACCCACATCCTGCCCACCCCGTGTGGTCTTTCACGTCTGCCCACCTTAGTGCTCCCTTTGCCATCTCATTCCCTCCTCCTGCCCCCACCCTTAACTTCTTTCTTGGCTGCCATTGTCCCACACGTCACCACACACCCTCTCTACCTCTCTCTCTTGAATTCTTCTGTAAAGGTCACCTTGTTATGTTACCCTGGAGAGACAGAAGTTTCTCCCTTGCCTTTTCTGCCCACCTTCCTTCCCATTAATTGTCGCCAAGTAGGAACCACTTCTGACTCTTAATATAGTCAGACTCACTAATTCTGGAGGAGAAGTCTTCTCTGAATTAGGAAACTTTTTTTTTAATTGTTTATTTTTGGCTGTGTTGGGTCTTAGGTGTTATATTCAGCTTCTCTCTAGCTGAGGCATGCAGGCTTAGTAACTGCGGCACATCAGCTTAGTTTCCCTGCATCGTGGGGGGATCTTAGTTCCCCGACCAGGGATTGAACCTGCATCCCCTGCACTGGAAGGCAAATTTTTAACCACCGGACCATCAGGGGAATCCTCTAAGGCAGGTACTCTATTAATTGATGAGAAAACTCAAACTGAAGCCAGCACTGTAAGAAAAACTTCGCAGAAAGTAGCAGAATGGGTAGAAAGAACACACGCGGCTTTGGACCCAGAAAGTGTGTCCAGAGGAACCACCAGGGCCTCAGTTTCCTCATCTACAATATGGAATTAATCTATACATTGCAGCTGCTGTAATAAACCACATTTATGAGTGTTAGAGACTGCACGGGCTGCTGTAACAGAACAGAAAACTGGATGGCTTAAGCAAGACACACTTCATTTCTCACAGTTTTGGGGGCTGGGAAGTCCAAGGTCAAGGTGCCAGCCAGTCTGGTTCCTGGTGAAGGCCCTCTTCTGTGTAGACAGCCATCTTCTCTGTGTCCTCATGCAGTGGAAAGCAGAGAAGTCATCTTTCTCACATCTCTTCTTAGAAAAGCACCCATCCTGTTTATGAGCACCTCCTAAAGGCCCTGCTTCTGAATACCATCCTCTTGAGGGTTAGGGCCTCAACTTGTGAATTTTGGGGGGACACAAACATCGAGTCCATAGCAGTGACTTACGAGGGTGTTGTCTCACATGCCAAAGGTGCTTGGCGATGTGAACTTGCTTCCTTGTCCCTGTAGTTTCGTCATGTTGAGTGGTTGATGAGAGCTCTGAGCAAGTCAGACTTTAAACTTCTATCACCAGCCTGCTGCACGAGTTTCTGTTTCTGTGTGGGCATCCATCTTGCCAGTCTTCATTGCCTCTCCCCTCCCTGAATCCTCCTTCTGTCCCTGCTCCAGCAGACTTCCTTATGAAGTTCTTCCTTCTTGAAGTTCTTGCTGTGAGTGTGGAAATCACCTGCCTTACACAGTCTTCTCTCCCTGCAGCTCACAGACCAGCCTGTGAGGCTTTGGCTCTGTCTTTGCTCCACTGGCCCACCTCCTTCAGGCAGGATCTGTATACAAACACTCCCAGCAAGAGGGTGACACCCACCCAGCTTCCCAGAGCTTTCTTGCTTTCAAAGTTCTAATTAAATGGGGAAGGGAGGTGGGGAGGCAGGATTGACCTATTTCAAACCTGGAGCCTTGGGTTCTAGTCTTGTTTCTGCCACCAACTTGCTAATCTTTGCACCCTCTGGGCTCAGTTTTCCCATCTATCAAATGAACCAAGAAGGATCAGTTATCTACCACTCCATTAGCACTTGACCATGTAAGGGGTAAAGGACAGGGATGATATGCCACCTGTTAAATAGTTCTGGGTAGTTGCTATATGTCAGGCATGGTGTTGGGCTCTGAAAAGACAGCAATAAGAAAGAAACAGTCCTTGCCCTCAGTGAGATCAAAACAGTGTGTGGTTAAGTTAACAACAGCAGTAGTAATGATAAGAACAGCCAGTATTTACTCAGCACTTATGCTGATCCTTGTCTTGAATCTTCCCTACAACTTCTGTCCATTTTACAGAGGAAGCAACTAAAGTCTAGAGAAGTTAGGAAACTTGCCCAAAGTGACAAAAGTTAGACCACGCAGTGGGATTTGACTTCAGATTGTCTGATTTCAGAGCCCAGACCCTTTAACTGCGCAAGTTTTGTAGTCAAACTTGAGTTGGGATACAGATTCCAGTTTCTTTTACTTAAACACTACTCTCTGGGGTTTAACTAACCTCTAGGACACAGCAGGCCATGGCAAACAGAGAGGAAAGAGGAAAAACAAAACAAAACAACCCACCTCTGCCATCACATCTAAATATTTTTTAGATCTGAGAGCAGATAGGAAGACAAAATGAAACAAGTGTGATCTTAGCTCTTGGGGAAAGCTAAGGACAAAGTTTCAAGGTAACTTGAAAAATTTTCAGCCAAAATGAAAGATCCTACCTGCGTGGAAACGTGCATGGACTTTGGAGTCAGACAGGTGGCTTCGAGAGAGAGTGAAGGACAGGAAAGCCTGGGGTCCTGCAGTCCACAGGGTCGCAAAGAGTACGACTGAGTGACTGAACAACAAGATGGCTTCAGTTGTCAGTGGCCACTTTATTACCAGCTGTGTGGGCTTGGATAAGTCACTCTGTCTTCCTAAGTCATAATCAAGGGCACATGGTAAAGAGAGTGAAAACAGCTATGTATTTAAAGATGAATGACAAAAGTTACTAACCTTCTTGTCCTCTTCCTTCCTTTGCATCTCCCTTCTCTCTACCCCCCGCCCCCCGACCTCTGGCTTCAGGAATCCTGACCTCTGTGAAAAGATGCTGGCGTTTCTGGTCCAACCCAAGCCAGAGAACCATAAAGAAGGGGCCTTCATCCTGGATTCTCCAACTCAACACTGACGTCCCAGCTGTGACGTACTGTCCCTGAAAGAGACTGGGAAAGGAAAAGCATATATATATAGATATATATAGATATAGATATATATACAGGAAACACCACGTCCTTGCACTGCTGCCGGGGCTGGCCGAGCATTCGGCCGACAGCAACAACCAACATCTGAACGCCTACATTTCCTTTGCAGACAAATTGAAGAATTGGTGGGATTTTCCAGGAAACCAAACAAACAAAAATTTTAACAACAGTAATCCCTTGCTCCCCTCCCCACCCCTCTTTGAAGCCCTGCAGAACAACCGAGGCAAGCCAGACCATGCTGATTGTAGAAGTACAATGCCACCTGGGCCTACACGTTCCCTTCAGTGGACAAGCATCCCATTTCTTCTTTTCCTGCGTCTGTTGCCCACTCCAATGCAAAGGAAAACACTTTTGCAGCCAGTTAGAGAAGCTGCAGCAGCAAGACACACCCCCGTCAACCGTTTTCCAAGAAAGAAAAATCCCCCATTCGGAAAGGAGGAGGAGGAACACTGGATTCTTATTTTTTGGGTCTTGACACTGGGCTGCAAAATCCACCTGCCTTTCTTCCGCCTCCTTTCCCCCTCGACTCTCACACGTCTTGTTGTCATTTTCTGTCTGGGTTCCCTCCTCCCTCTCCCCGACCCCACGCCCCTCACCTTCTGTGTCCTGGTCCTGCCGAGGGCCACTGCAGATGACTCCCACTGGAAATGAGAAAAAGAAAAGAAAAGCAAGAACGTGAAACCAAGCCACAGGAGGTGAAGTAGACATTATATGTTTATGGGTTCTCATGATGAAGGTGCCGCTTGTAGGAGATTTGTATGGATGTGCTTTAAGTTAGTATATTACATATAACAGGAAACAAATATTAAAATAAACAGTGCTGGTAAGTATGAAGCTGACATTTAAAAATTATAATTATCTGACTGTGATTGATGTATTCTCAAGGTTCCTAGATCTCACCGAACCAACCCAGCCAAGGAGACCCGGACTCGGACTGTGGGTCGCTCACAGTAGGAGCTGACAGTTCAGTGTAGAAATACAGTGTGTGGTGTTTGTACTTGGTTGATTGGTGGGGAGGGTGGGGTCCCCATATGGAGAGGCAGGGGTTTGGCAAGAGGGAAGCGACCGGATGTGGTTCAAGATGCCTTCTCCCCCAGGCAGCAGCAGCTGGGACCTGGACCGCGCTCAGGATCCTGCAGCAGAGATCCCCTAGCTCAGTCCCCTCCCTCCCTGGAAGGCTCGCCTCGGCTCTCAGTCGTCTCTGTGTTGTGCCACATGCCTTGCCTTTCCCTGACCGCAGTGTGACAGCTAACTCCTGTCCCAAGGGAGGTGATGCCCCCGGCTGCCGCGGAAGATGGCGGCTCCCACCTGGCTGGCTGAATGTCCTGGCTCAGTTCTTTCTTTTGACCACTCCTGTATTCTGTCCGAATCATTCTCTTCTTCCTGGGTCAAAGCAGCCACGGTAGAGACGGACACAGGGCAGGCCCTGACAGGTCAAAACTGGACTCCCAGAGACTCCTGAACCAAGCTGAGGTGGACAGGAGGTGTTGCTGGGGCTCCACCTGCGAATAAGACCCTGGCTTTGGAGACCTCCCCTTCGGTCAACATTTGTTTTCTGATCCCGGGCCCTAAGAGTCCCAGAAGTGGCCTGGAGACCACAGGAGCCCTTGGAGAAGGTCCCATCAAAAGCTTGGCATTGCCCTGTGGCACACGTGGGCTTTCCAGACACAACCTGCTTTCCTGAGCTCAATGAGGCCCTTTCTGAAGGCATTTGCCCTTTAATTTCTCAGTCCCATTTCACTTTCCCCATCTTGCTTCTAAAGCAGTCGATAAATTCATTCAACAAATATTTACTGAATCTTACTTGTGCCAGGCACTATTGTTAGGCTCAAGGAGAAAGCATTGGGGGAGGGGGGAGCAGAAAGACCTGGGAAGCTCCCTGAGCCAGCCTTACATCTCCAGCCCCTCTGAGAGCACTTCTGCCTTCTCTCCAATTATCAGACATCTGCAGGGCCCAGGCTTGCTTATCCGTTCCCCTGGTGACACATATGGTTTGCTGCTTAACTGGTGCTGACCTGAGGCAGAGCGGTGTTTGCCTTTGTAGGTAAATATGATGAGGAGAGGCAGAGAGAGCCTGCATCTGGGGCTCAGGTGGCGCAGCCAGCCACTCCCCCTCCAGCTCCCCGTGAGAGAGGAAGTGCGCCAGGTTCTTCTTACACAGAAGCCACAGAGCCTCCTCCCCGTCCTCCTCAGCTTGAGAGCCCCCACTCCTTCTGGGCCAAGAGCTGGCGTGGCTCTGCCCTCTCTGGGCCATCTGGAATCTGGCTCAGGCATCCTTGTCTTTGCAGGACCCAGGCGTCCTAAGCACACTGGACATACCTCAGAGGGAGAATATTTGTTGTGGGTTCTGCACCTGCCGACAGACCCTATGTGTGTGGCTTCAGGACAGGGAAGAAGTGACCAGGCTTGGTTTGTGGGCCAGCCAGGGTTTATGGAGCTCTCCAGTCCACAGATGCTCTGACCTTCCACAGAGAGGCAGGCATCTGCCAGCAGGGAGGAGGGGAGCTGCAAAGCTGAAATCTAGGGCGCTGTTTCCCTCCCATCCTCCTCTTCATAGGGAATATAGATGTTTGTCTTATCTGTCTTCAACCTACTTTTCCATTTTACATTTCACATCCTTTCTGTGCCGCCTCTCCACCCAGGAGACCATGTAGCATAGTGGACGAAGTCCTGGAGGGCAGTCAGGAGTTCTGGGTGGCCATCCTGGCTCAGCCTCTAACTCACCACGTGCCATTGAGCTCATCTTATCCTTGCTTCGGGGCCTCAGTTTCCTCACTTGCAAAACGAACAGGAAAAGCAGATGCCCTCCATGGCTTTTGTCACTCTGCCAGCCTGTAAGTCTCTGTTTTCCCGTATTTTGCTTTCTTGGGATCTTTTCCATCTGAGGGTACAGGAAGTGCCAAGACCTGTTTCAGTTTTTGAATCCTGCAAGCACATTCCAAGACTGGCCTGAAATTGCATGAACAACATCACTCTAAATTTTTTTTTTTTTCCAAAAAGCACCTTCCTAACCAACTGCGATGCTGTCCTGGTCCTTTTTACTCACACCCCACTCTCCTCTCTCGTCCCCGCGCTCCCCCACCTCAGTGCTCCGTGCTGTGTGCGTGTGCTCTCTGTTCTTGTATACTCAATAAAAGTGAAATAAATGTGTTTGATGCTGAACCACAAACTGCCTTGGCATCTCTCTCTGACCTTGGCTACCAGTACAAGTTGGCATTGTGGGACAGGCTAAAACTGGGGTGGGGAGATCCCAACTGGAACATTTTCATTCAACCTACACCACCATTCAAATATCTGCAGATCCCAATGTGGACCAGGTCTTGGCTTTACGGGAACAACAATGAATAAGATAAAGCCCTTGCCCTTCACGAGCCCAGAGGCTAGTGGAGAAACTGACAAACCAGGTAAGCACTCAAAGATGATTCCAGCCAGGGTGATCAGCCCCAGGAAGGAAATGCGCCAGGGGAGGGGATGGTCACTGAAGGAGACCACTTGAAATAACGTGGCCCGCAATGGCCTCCCTGAGGACATCTTTTTGAGCTGAATGAAGAGAAAAATCCAGTAAGGTGAATAACTTGAGTGAGTGCATTCTAGGCAGCAAGAACAGTAAGCAGGTGGGCCCAGGACACAGAGTGGCTTGGTGTGTGGAGGCCCCTCCTTGGGAGTCGAATGGATAACGTACACAGCAAGCCCCAACTTCAGCCTTTGCTCATCCCCTTCGCATATGTTGCCATGTCCCCGTACATGCCACCTGTCCCAATGTTGGTATCATTTTTCTTTAAATTGACTCTCAGAGCAAACTCTGGAAGATAGCGAAGGACGGGGAGCCTCGCGTGCTGCAGTCATGGCGTCACAAAGAGTCGGACATGACTAAGTGACTCAACAACAACAAAAACACAATTATTTGTAAAGGAAACTCTTATGTACACAAATGAAAGACTAGGGTCACTTGCCAAAGAAAGGAGGTCTTTATAAAAATAAATGCAAAAATACTAAAATTTGAAAGCCATCATCCATGTAAAATTTAAACCTGTTCTGTGGGCTACCTGAGATACACATACCAGCACTTTAATTCTACCAAACAGCTCACCCCAAACCCTTTCTTTATTATCCCAAATCTCACAAGCACAACCATGGCTAAACTATTTGGTGCAGTTTCTTCCAGTCTTTTCTCATGTATAAGTATCTTATCAGAGTTGAAGTCACCTTGTACCTGCCATTCTAAATACTTATAAAAACTTAAATCTTGATCTTTTCCCTATAATTTGAAACACTAAACACCACGTCTTTTCTTCTTTTTTTTTTTTTTTTGGCCACACTAGGCAGTATGTGGGATCTTAGTTCCCCAACCAGGGACTGAACTCATGCCCCCTGCATTAGGAGCTCAGAGTCTTAACCAATGGTCCATCAGGGAAGTCCTATGTCTTTTCTTTTTGAAGGTAATTCATTAAATTATATAAAATGCTGTGCTATGAAAAACAATTCTTCTACTATCTCCAAACTCCTGTCCATTGTCAGAAGCAATTGTGAATCCATCCCCGTAGTTTCCCTGTAGGTTTCCTTTAGTTATCTGTCATCCCTGGGATCCTGAAATAGGACATCGTTTGCAAACACTGGGTACCCACACACCCTGGATCTGTGTGTCTGTCTCCCATAAATACAGGGTCAGTCTCTGAGCTGTTAAGGAATAGCGTGGCTGATTCATTTAGATCAGTGATTCTTAACTCGGGGGTATGTGTGATTTTGTCACCCAGGGAACATTTAGCAATGTCTGGAAATACTTTTGGTTGTCACAACTGAGGGATGCTACTAACATATAGTGGGTAGAAACCAGGGATCCTGCTAAACATCCTACAACACAAGAGACAGCTGGCCCTACAACAAAGAATTATTTGGCTCCAAATCTCAATAGTATCAAGGTTGAGAAACCTGATTTGAACAGACATGCAACCCACCACGTGAGACTCCTGGGGTACCATCTACAATGGCTGTGCCCAGAGTTCAGTGCCCCAGAGTCTCAGAAGATGGTGAGTTCAGCTGGAACAGGGAGCTTGTCATGAAAACAGACCATGATGCTCAGCGCCCAAGACCAGGAATGGGGAGGGTGGGGAGGGAGCTGAGTGTCTTCATGCAGGAAATGAAACTGACATGACGGGCTGAGATTGACACGCATGACTGTGACTGATGGAGGCCATCTCTGGCTAATCCTGCAGCAGCTCGTTGTGATCCACCATGACTGCAGGGCCCAGTCTAGTCTGCAACCCACTAAGAGATGAATTTTGACTGAGACAGATGGGCATGTCCAGCTGTCACTGAGGAATTGTGACAGGCAAGCTAAGGAGCAGCAGCACAGAGACAAGAAGAGCCAGTCACCAGTCAGACCTTGGTTTGCATTCTAGCCTGGCCTCTCTCTGGCTGTGCAACTGCTCTGAGCCTCAGTTTTCTCTTCTGCACATTGGAAATACTGAGTCTGCTTACTAGGGTTAGTGCAAGGATTAGAAATCATATACCCAAGGGGCCTGCCCTCTGGATTTTGTATTTCCTTAGGCAGCCCTCAGAATCACATAAGCCAATTCCTTGTAGTAAAGCTCTTAAATACCTCCCACTGACTCTGCTTCTTTGATTGAACCCTGACTGATACAACCACCCAGCACAGAGCTAGGCTCCAAAAGAGAAGTCACTAATTAATAAAGAATCACTGTCATTAATTAAATGCATAATATATGTGTTGAACTGGGTCTTTGTGTGGATTCCAGAAAAACAGCGGAGAACAAGACAGGTTCCCTGCCTCAAGGTGCATATACAGCCTAACTGAGATTTCATACGAGGCCTGCACTCCCAGAAGATATCGGGAGTTTATGGCAGGAAGGACCATTGTGGCGACTGCGCCGTTAGACTGGGTCTCTCTGGCCTGGGTTTCTGAAGCTCTCCCCTACAGCTGAGTATGGCTGGAAGCTAAAACCAGGTGATAAAGGAGCAACTGTGACACTCACTCGGATTGAGATCGACTGACCAGGACTATGACTGAGCCTCTGACTGTGGCTTACTGGACAGCTAGGACCTTGACCCGAACCTCAGAGACCACGACTGATTGAAACCGAAAAGCAGTGACTTGCGAATGTGTTTCTGTACCTGGATATAAAATGCATCGTTTGATGAAAGTTATTATCCACGGGTTCAAGAACTAAATCCAGTAACTCAAAGTAGCAAAAGGCAACGTTCGATGGGGCGGAACCTGCTGGCACGGGCCGTTTCTTCCGCGACCTAGGGACCCGCCCGGCCCCTTTCCCCTGTTGCTCCCGTCCGGCGCCGAAGAGGGCGAACTTCCGGTGCGCTTCTGCGATCCCTGGACCTGGGCGAGACACCAGTCGGTGAGTGCAGCCTCCTGTCCTCTTTTAACTGTTCTGCTTTCGTTGTCTGTGTGGTTCGGCCACCCTTCTTTCCGGCTGGGGATCGCGGAGGGCCTGAACTCCGGCACCGAGCTGAGCCTGTGGCGTCCCGGTCTTGAGCCGGTGGAGGGACCCACCTGCCTCTTTCAGGTGCTCCCCTTGTAACCGTCGGATACGCCGTCGCCAGAGCTTCCTGGGGGCACCTGGGAAACTTCTTTTTTCCTGACTTTAGAACTTATGGGCTCGGAGGCCTTGGCTCCTCCTGACGTGGCTCTGGTTTACTCTATCTTCGGTAAGGTCTTTTCCACGAACCGAGCCTTTGTTTCTCATCTACAAAATGGATATCGAGCTTTTATTAAACAGATGTTTAGCAAGCGTCTAATAGGTGCTAGAGGTACGAAAGACCCGCATCTCCTGGAGGTGACAGCCCTCTATTAACATTTGCAAACTTGCAGCTGTGATCAGTGAAATGGAAAGATAAAAGGCACTTTGAGAGCACCTCACAGGAGATCTGACTTAGCCCAGGTTAAGGAAGCGTTGCTGAGAAGGTAAATATTAAGCAGAGATCAGAAAAATGGTTTGAGACAGAGAGGAGGAAAGAGTTTTCTATCAGGGGAGCCTCTGTTTGAGGGTCTGGAAGAGGTCAATGTGGCTGCAACAGAGCTTGTGGAGGAAGCATGATATGAGACAAGCTGGAGGAGTTTCCGCGGACCAGGCCATACAGCCCTTGTAGGTCGCAGTGGGAATTTTGGTTTGCCAAGAGCCGCTTGAGAAGTCTCTCAGAGGATATTAAGTTTGGGGGGTGACATGCTTACACTGGCGGTTTGAGAAGGTCACTCCTGCTTTTGGATGGAGAAGGGATTGGAGGGATCTCAAGGTTATCTTCTTTGTGCCAGGTCATTTGTCAACTGTGGAAGATATAGTGAAGAGAATTACAATCTCCTGGAAATAGAAAGAAGTGGCATTATCAAAGAGGAGCACACAGATGCCACTGGGAAAATGGCTAATTGATGAGCAATTATTCTAAATGCAATAGCTGTTCATTTAACAAATATATTAAGTGCCTTTTGAACTCAAGATTGGGAATAGTAAGATGATATAAATCATTTAGAGCAGTGGCTTTCAGACTTTTTGCACTGTGACCTACAGTAACGTTGGAGAAGGAAATGGCAACCCACTCCAGTACTCTTGCCTGGAAAATCCCATGGACGGAGGAGCCTGGTGGGCTATAGTCCACGGGGTCGCAAAGAGTCGGACACGACTGAGCAACTTCACAACAGTAACGCATACATTTTACAAGGTGACCAAGAGTCCGTACAAACACACAAAGCTTCAGAAAACAGTACTTAGCTTTACTACTTGGATGTACTCTGATTTTTAAAAATTTTGCCCTTTTATTTAAAAAAAAAAAAAAGCAATGTTGGTTGAGATCCTTTAAGTTGATCTTTTAACCCATTATCAGATTGTGACTTGCAGTTTGAAAAAAAATGTTGATTTAGAGTCATAATCATTTGTGTGGGTTTTGGGTAAAGAGAATAAAATTGTCCTTTCTATATTGGGAAAAGGATTGGTCTTCCTTTCCTCATGGTATTGTTTTGTTCGTTTAAATAAAATGACTAAAAGGAATTAAACAGGCAGCTGATTCTTTTTTTGTGAAGTTTTGTGGTCTTGTTGATATATCTGGCTAGATTGGAAGTGCTCGGAGGGCAGTAACTGTCTTCTCCATGATTATTTCTGTTAGCGTCTGGCAAAAATCCTGCAGGCTCTCCAGGGTTATCTGTTGAATTGAATAGGTAGGTGTCTTGGGACTAGAGAGTTAGACGTGTTCTGTTTAAATTAGTTCATGTTGGAACCATCCTTATAAATACCGAGGCTGTGTCTGTTTACAGAAGTCTTATCAGTGTGTCCTCATGGGTAGTTCAGAGGTAGATAAAAATAAATGTTCTAAGGTCTTTGTCTTCTAAATACTGATCCGAGGCCAGCCATGCCACCTGGATCCATTTGGGTGAGCAGTCCAGAGGTGCTACTGACTGTGGACCCTTTGGAAAGTTGTTTCACTCTCTGGACTTTAGATTTATTTATATATATATATATATAAAATACATATTAAAATATATATTATATATATATATACTATATATATATATAGTATGTATATATGTAGGAGAAGAGGGTTGTGGTTGAAAAGCTCTCCACTGCCCAAACCTTTTGTAAATTTTAGATGCTAAGCACCCTGTTTCCACCTTCTGTCCATTTCTGGGCCTTCGCTGAGGCTTATGGGAAACTGGGTGGATGTTCTCGAATCTTCTAGGTTTTAGACAGAATTATAGTTTAAGACAGTTTAGGCGCAGTAATCCTTTAGAGTGGACCAGCCAGGCATTCTCCGCCTTCATCTTCTGTTACGAGAAGGAGATCTGAAGAGTGCACAGATCTGAAGGAGATCTGAAGGAGCTTTGAAGTGTACAGTGGAAAGAACACTGGCCTGGAGGGCAGGGTACCCAGGTTCTAACTGGGTCCTTGTGTGATCTTGAACATGTCTCTTTTCTTTAACTGATGTCTTTCCACTGTGAAGTGAGTGTTCTTGCTCATTAAACTCAGAAACAAAAACCCTCTTCTCTTTGAGTATTGTTTTCTTTACCTGTGGTGAAAATTAAGGTAGGAAATTATGTTATTGGAAAAGAGCCTGTTGCTGGGAAAGATTGAAGTCAGGAGGAGAAGGAGACGACAGAGGATGAGATGGTTGGATGGCATCACTGACTCAATAGACCTGAGTTTGAGCAAGCTCCAGAGTTGGTGATGGACAGGGAAGCCTAGCATGCTACAGTCCATAGGGTCGCAGAGTCGGGCACAACTGAGCGACTGAACTGAATTATTTCAGGGGTCTGGTTCAGTATCTGGCACATAGAGAATGCTCAGCAAATGAAGAATCCTTCCCAAGGTTCTGATTAACTCTGACTTCTTTCTTTTTCAGCGGAGTAGAAAAGTTTTCTTTTCGATCACTCACCCCTGGCCCCATGGCTGCCATGCAGATGGATCCTGAGCTTGCCAGGCGCCTCTTCTTTGAAGGGGCCACCGTGGTCATCCTGAATATGCCTAAGGGGACAGAGTTTGGCATTGACTACAACTCCTGGGAAGTGGGGCCCAAGTTCCGGGGTGTGAAGATGATCCCGCCGGGCATCCACTTCCTCCACTACAGCTCTGTGGACAAGGCCAATCCCAGGGAGGTGGGCCCTCGCATGGGCTTCTTCCTTAACCTGCAGCAGCGGGGGCTGAAGGTCCTGCGCTGGGATGCGGCCCGGGAAGAGGTCGACCTGTCCCCAGCCCCAGAGGCTGAGGTGGAGGCCATGAGGGCCAACCTCCAGGAGCTGGACCGGTTCCTGGGACCTTACCCCTACGCCACGCTCAAGAAGTGGATCTCCCTCACCAACTTCGTCAGCGAGGCCACCGTGGAGAAGCTGCAGCCCGAGAGTCGGCAGATCTGTGCCTTCTCAGAGGTGCTGCCTGTGCTCTCCATGAAGCACACCAAGGACCGAGTGGGGCAGAATCTCCCGCGCTGCGGCACCGAGTGCAAGAGCTACCAGGAGGGCTGGCCCGGCTGCCCGAGATGAAGCCCAGGGCCGGCACAGAGATCCGCTTCTCCGAGCTGCCCACACAGATGTTCCCGGCAGGTGCCACGCCAGCCGAGATAACCAGGCACAGCATGGACCTGAGTTATGCCCTGGAGACTGTGCTCAGCAAGCAGTTCCCCTGCAGCCCCCAGGACGTGCTTGGTGAGGTGGAACACGGCTTTGCGAGTGGGCCAGGGGAGGGCTGTGTAGCCGAGCGCTTGAGAATAGGGAGTCTCTCTTTGCTGATTTGGTCTAGTGGTTCCTAAACCTGGCTAGGAGGGGGTCTTACCCAGAATGCTTGTTAAAGGAACAGATTCCCAGGGATTTCCCTAGTGGTCCAGTGGTTCAGAATCCGCCTTGCCATGCAGGGGACTTAGGTTCAGCCCCTGCTCGGGGTGCTAAGATCCCACAGGCCCCAGAGCAGCTAAGCCCACGTGCTGCAACTACTGCCCCTGGGCACCACAACAAAAAATCCTGCATTCACAACCGAGACCTGATGCAGCCAAATAAATAAACTATATATATATATATATATATATATTTATTTATTTATTTATTTATTTAGTTTTTAAGGTACAGATTCCCAGGCCTTACCCCTGGAGACTGATTCAAGAGATCTGGAGTAGGTTCCCAGCATTTTACCTGTCTGTCTGCCTGACAGGCAAGTGCTGTAGGTGAGCCTGATGCAAACAGTCCCGTGTCAGGGAACCCATAGTGTGGCCTCGCCTGCCCACCACTACGTTTTACAGATCGAGGTCCATAGAGGGAAGGGATTTGACTGCTAAGTGATATAGCTGAAGTGAGACCAGAGCCCAGGGCTCCCGGTTTCCGGGCCCATCTGTGTTCCTGGAGCCTTCCACCTGCCCCATCAGTTTACTCTTGACTCTCAATCAGAACAGTGATTTTCTTTTAACTGTTACAGTCTTTATTGTTGTCCCCCCCCCCCCTTATTACAAAAAATAACATATTTATCCTTAAAGGAAAACAAAAATGAAAGTCCAATCCCACCACCTGGAAATAGCCATCTTTGTTCACTTTGTTGTACTTTTCTTTCTTTCTTTTTTTTTTAACGAGAAACACAGAAGGACATTATATAATGATAAAGCACCAATCCACAAAGAAGACATAGCTATTCTAAATTTGTGTGCAACAAACCACAGGATTGTAAAATATGTTAACAAAAACTTGACAGAATTGAAAGGTGAAATAGATGGACCCACAATAGTTTTAAGTCTTCAACACTAAACTCAAAAATTGATTGGACAATTAGATTGAAAATCAGCAAATATTTATAGGAATTCAACAATAGCATCAATGAATAGGATCTAATTGATATTTATAGAACATTCCACCCAACAACCTCAGTATATACATTCATTTCAAGTCCTTACAGAACATAAACAGTGTGACCATATTCTGGGTCTTAAAACAAACCTTGACAATTTAAAAGGAGTTAAATCATACACAGTGTTTTTAAGATACATACACATTTTTAAGGTACATATTTGTATGTGTTTCTCAGTTTAATATGTTTCTGTTTCCTTTTAGTCTTTTTATTCAATTATAGTTTGTGTATGTATGATATTTTTACAAAAACAGGATTACAGTATGTTCTGTAATTTGCTTTAATATAAATATTATTCCATGTCACTGAAATGGTCACTTCTCTTTAGTGGCTACTGAGCTTCCATAGTTATTGGGTCAGCCCGTTAATGAATCTTTTAAGATGATCCTGGTTTCCGTATTGTAAGTGTAAGAGTCTCCTGGTGTGCCCTGCTGCGTATTTTGGGGGTTGAAATTGTTGGATCAGAGAGTGCACGCTGCCAGGAGAAGGTCAGGCATCTTTGCCAGCTGATGAGGTTGTGGCCCATCACCTTTTGACATGGCATTTGACACGGTGATTTAGCAGAGTCCTCTTCTGACTGGACTGTTGAAGAATGACTTCCTGTTTCAGTTTATAGTTCTTTGATTACTAGTGACAGCAAACATTTGTCACTTCTTTAATATCTATTAATATTTTTTTTTTACAAGTCTAATATTTACACATTTTTCTATTGGAAGATCAGTGAGAATTTTGAATATAGGGCCTTTTATATAATAGGCTTAGCTGATAAAAAGGGACATTTTAAGGATGTGTATCTATTTTCATTTAATAAGTAACACTTGAGATCCTGGCTTCAAAATGAACAGAAATCCTGTTTTCTACCTCCTAAACATTTCAGTTCTTCAAAGTAATCTTGTGAAAAGGTCTGTTGCAAGGATCACTGTATCTTTTTGACAGCTCTTTGAAATTATTTCTCATCTCAATTTAATTTTAGACTAAGCCAGAAATGTATAAATTTAAATGAATGCCCTAAATTCAGAGAAGCAGCTCATATTTCCACAAACTAACCAGGTAAAGCCAACTGAAGAAGCAGATCATTAACCTCTGTCATACAGAGGAAACTTGACTGTATTTTGAAAATATTGATCAAATGTCCAAAATGTCTAGACCCCATAGCTATCTGCTCAAATCAAACTTAGTTCCACAAGCCTAGGAACAGAGAACTAGTTTTTCCAGGTCTCCAGAAGTGACAGAAACTGGGTACTGTGTGTTTAAAGAGGTGTTTAGTGTTGAGTACATCTTTTTTTAAAAATTTTGGCCACACCTCACAGCATGTGGGACCTTACAGTTCCCTAACCAGGGATCAGACCTGCCCCTCCTGCTGTGGAAGGCAGAGTCTTAACCACTGGACCACCAGGGACGTCCCATATCTGTTCTTTTTATGGCCCACGTGTAGATATACCACAGAAGCCCCCCTGAAATTTGAAGCCAGAGAAAACGTGTCTGATCAGCAGCAGTATATCTTGGCACCCAGAGACCCAGCTGCTCACCCAAGGACTGGCTTCGGGACTGTCAGGTCTCTTTGCGACAGGGATCTGCTGGGAATGTGGGAATAACAACAGGTTTCTGGAGTGCTAATTTGCGCCAACATTGACATTGACATTGAAGTCGCTCAGTCGTATCCGACTCTTTGCAACCCCATGGACTATAGCCTACCAGGTTCTCTGTCCATGGAATTTTCCAGGCAAGAGTATGGAGTGGGTTCCCATTTCCTTCTCCAGGAGATCTTCCCAACCCAGAGATCGAACCCGGGTCTCCCACATTGTAGGCAGACACTTTACCATCTGAGCCACCAGGGAAGTCTAATTTGTGCCAAGCGTTACACTAAATGCTTATATGTATTGGGCTAGCTCAAAAGTTTGTTTGGATTTTTCCATACGATGTTATGGAAACCTTGGAATGAATTTTGGAGCCAACGCAATACTGTATCAATTCACTTAATCTCTACTGCATCCCTCAAATAAGGAAACTGAAGCATAAACAGATTAAGTAGCTTGCCCACGGTCACACAACTGGGAAGTGGTGGAGCTGAGACTTGAACCCAGGCAGAGCCCATGCTCTTAGACATAAGCTGCTCAGAGCAAGCAAATCATAGAGCCCTATGATTAAACAAACAAATAATTTGGCTGGCAGGCTCACCCTGGAACAAGTACTCGTGAGTTTTCCTGTTCTAGAAGGCCCTAGAACTATTCCCACCCAATAGAAATCTGTTTTATCTTTCTGTTGTTCAGTTGCTAAGCATTAGATGTGTGACCTTGGGCAAGTCTCTTGACCTCATCTATGCACTGAGGCAAATACCACCTTCCCTGACCACGTTATGGAGTTGGGCTGAGGGTTCCATGATGTTAAACAGCCTTTCCCTGCCCCTGAAAGCAGACCATGTGCATCAGACTCACCTAGGAAGCTTGTTAGAGCTACAGATGCCAAGGCTCCATCATCTGTCTGCAACCAGAATCTCTCGCAGTGAGGCTCGAGCAGCTTTATTTTTCCCAAATTCTCCTAGTAATTCAGATGGGTGGCCAGTTTGAGGATCCACTTGGCGTAATGTCCACAGACCCATTTTGTTAACTTGTTAAATGCTAGGTAAATACTAGGTGTGCCTCTTCTCTTGCAATCTGATCTTAAAGAAATCCAAAACCAGTTGTCTTCTCACGGCTTGAGTTTAAAGCATTTCAGCAAACGTTATTGAGCAGCTGCTAGGTGCAAAACCCCATGCCAGGCTCTGGAGGAGTGACAAGGCTAGACAGCCGCTTCAGGCTGAGGTCCAGTGGCTCTGCTGGCTTAGTCGAGTCAGCCAGCACCCCTCTCCCTCAGGTTGATCTCTCCTCTCTGCACCTTTCAGGTGAGCTCCAGTTTGCCTTCGTGTGCTTCCTGCTGGGGAATGTGTACGAGGCCTTCGAGCACTGGAAGCGGCTCTTGAACCTTCTGTGCCGGTCAGAAGAGGCCATGGTGAAGCACCACACCCTCTACGTCAACCTCATCTCCATCCTGTACCACCAGCTCGGCGAGATCCCTGCCGACTTCTTTGTGGACATTGTCTCCCAGGACAACTTCCTCACCAGCACCTTACAGGTGAGCGGGCTTCTGGCTGACACCCAAGTGGGTCAGAACGAAGGCCATGGTGTATGAAAGCACCCAGAGAGGCTTACATTTCTGTCTCTTGCTGTTCTTTCCTTGGGGCTTCCCCAGGGACTCAGTGGTAAAGAATCTGCCTGCCAGTGCAGGAGGTGCAGGTTTGATCCCCGGTTTGGGAAGATCCCCCAGAGAAGGAAATGGGAACCCACTCCAGTATTCTTGCCTGAGAAATCCCATAGACAGAGGAGCCTGGCGGGCTATAGTCCAAGGGGTTACAAAAGATTCGGACACAACTTGGCAACTGAACAACAATGCTTTCCTGAGCCAAGCTTTCTTCATGTCAGTTTCCTAATCATAGACTATTCCCTGGTTCTCTTTCTCCTACTCAGTTGTAAGCTCCTTAATGCCAGAGACCCTCTCTCTGTACCCTCTTCTCCCTGCCTCATCCTAACATGCCTAGCAGTGGGGCACTTAGAATTTGAATCAGCCTCACCCCTCGAGCAGCTGCACTCAAAACAGTTTTTCTTCTTCCTGGTCTAGAGCTGTGAGTTGCCGCAACCCAGTAGGACAGAGTTTGGAAGCTAGTTATTCCCAAGGAAACATCTGCAACTGCTTAGATCTCATTTAAGACGAAAGTAACTTTGATTTCCTGTTCAAACAAAATGTGCCAGTTTCTGCAGAGATCCTCTGATAGAAAAAAGTGAAATTTGCTTTTAACTCAGCAATTAAATTTTCATTATGAGTGATAATTAGGGAAGAATCTTCAAACAACTTAAAATTTTCATCCTGTGCTATTTCCTCCCTTTGCAAACAGATTAGCTCCCTTTATGTTCTTGGGACAGCCTCTGTCACTCCCGTTTTGTAACTTTCTCGAGTGTAGAAGAGGCAGAGCTGCAGGCTGTCAGTTTCCATGCTTTCTGTTCCAGGACTGCTTTCTTCTCCCTGTGTGGGAGACTCCCATAGGCCTACCCCTTAAAAGGGGGCCAGTCACTCATCTCCCACTCCCACGCATGGTAAGGGGAGGAATGAACAGTCATGAAATGCCTATTGACATTTAATGGGCACCATGCTTCTCTGTTTATGTGGGTTCCCTCATTTAATCTCTCTGGGGCACCATAAGGCAGGAAGGATTATTCCCGTTTTACAGATGAGAACACTGAGACTTACAAAGGTTAAATCACTCACATAAGGTCACAGAACTGGTAAGTGACAGAGTCAGGATTTGTACCCAGGCCTTAGTCTTGATTTCAGGCCTGTGCTTATGCCCCTACGTACTAAATACACTGTCTCCCCCTCTGGAAAGAGTCTTGATTGACGTTAGTGGTGACACTATCAGGGGCCCGTCTCTCAGACGTAAAGAACACTTTTCTAAAACCAAAATGCTGTCGGAAGAGTCCCGGTGATCAAGCAGCTGCGATAAAACTCTGGAAGTTGAAGGACGTGTGCATATGAGGGATGAGTCAGGAAAGCTGATGGTTTGAGCCTGGCATATTCCACTTCATACAAGTTATAAAACTGCCCTTTTATTGGTTTTTGATATAACAGAGAAATTAAATCCCTTTATTCTTCCTCTGCAGGGGAAATCCACCCCACAGTTACTTGGTTGTGAGTTGCAGAGCAGGAGGAGGCTGCAGCCTGCGACCCTGCCTCTGCAGTGGCTGTGGCCCACAGGAATACACACTGCCCTTGCGATGTGCGTTAATGCTGTCGCGCAAACATAGGAGAGCCACACTGTGTCACTGGCCGTCCCAGCCATTGTCAGCGCAGCCAGCAGCTGAGCTCTAATTGCTGAGGCTTTGTTGCCAGCAATGATTTATGAAGCATAAAGGGCCCAGCTGGATTGCTCGATATCCAGGTGGGGTGTGCAAAGCTGATGGTTAGAGGCATTCTGTCTTTGGAGTTTTCACCAAGAAACTTCAGTGTCATCATTTGGAAAAGTCCAGGACATGTGCCTTTTAAAAAATAAATCAGCATCCGTTTTTACGCATCCTTCTTTATGTACAACATTCTTCTGAAAGTGTTGAGGGACACATAGGTGAGTTAGCCTGTTTCTCGGAGGTAGAGAACACTTTTCTGAAGCCAACATACTGTTGGAAGAGTCCCTGTTATCAGGGAGCTGACATATAACTCTGAAAGCTGAAGGAACTTGTGCGGTGGCTTCACTTCACTGATTTAGCAGGTATTTGGTGAGCACCTGCTGTATACAAGGCTCTGATCTAGGATGGGAAATATAGCTATGAGCAAGACATAGTCCCTTGGAGTTTATATTTTGGTGGGAAAGTAAACAAATGAATTAACCAAATGACTCCAGATAGCATTAAGTGTTTTAGAAGACAGTACCATTTCCCTAACCCAGGCCTTTTGGTCTCATCTGGATTGCATCAGACTTTACCAACTTCTGTGTTTATCCCTGTTAATCTGTCTGTCTCGCACTCTGCCACCAAAAGTGCGATCCTGTGATCCTGTCTCTCTGTGGTCCTTACTGCCTGCAAACCTAGGTCCCGAGGTTGATCTAGCTGCTAACCTGTTCTCCAGTGTCTCCTTTCTTCCCCTATTTCCCCGTCAACCACAGTGGCAGTGGTCTCCCTGCAAGTTGCCAGGCCAGCCACGTTGTTTCATGCTTCCCTTTTATTTTCTTAACTGTAAACAATACATCCCGTGAGATTCGCCCTCTAATAATGTTCCAAGTGTGCAGCTGCTGTTGTCCAGTCGCTAGGTCGTGTGCGATTCTTTGCAACCCCATGGACTGCTCTGCCCTCTGCTGTGTCCTGGAGTTTGCTCAAAGTCATATCCATTGAGTTGGTGCTGCTGTCTAACCATCTCATCCCCTGCTGCCCGCTTCTCCTTTTGCCTTCAGTCTTTCCCAGCATCAGGGTCTTTTCTGGTAATTCAGTTTATCACACCAGGTGGCCAAAGTATTGGAGCTTCAGCTTCAGTATCAGTCCTGCCAATGACTATTCAGGGTTGATTTCCTTTAGGATTGACTGGTTTGATCTCCTTGCAGTCCAAGGATACAGTACAGTATTGTTAACTATGAATAGAGCGGATCTTTAGAACTTTTTCATCTGGTACAACTAAAACTTTATACCCGTATTTCACGTCTTCTTAACTGAACCTTGGTTTTCTCCCTGCCTGCTGTGTACCCCTCATCCCACATGGTGCCCGCTAGGCATCACTCTCTGTGGCACCATCTCTAATCTCTCCCTCCTTGCCATACTATTGGCCTACTTTGTACTTGTCACTATTAGATGGCACAGGCTGTGTTTGCTGAAATGTATGTATTGTCTGTCTGACTTCCCCACCGAGCCACGGGCTTTTTCCGGAAGCCTGCTTTCTGTCCATCTGGTTGTCTTCCGCACCTGGCTGAGGTTTAGCACTTCGCTTACGTTGTGTTGCTCGGTGTTTTTAGACGGACACAGGGTGTAATTCCTGTGACAGTGTAAACAGAGGACCATGCTGCGACACTGTAAACAGTGAAGTCTGATCAAAGAGTGTTAGGAGCAACAGAGAGGGTTGGTTGGTTGGTTCATTCACACAGGTTGAGATTTAAGAGACGGAGGCTTTTTTGTAAAGGGGGGCCTTTGGCCATGAGCTTGAAGGATGACACAGATTTCAACAGGCAAAATGTGGAAAAGATATTACAAAAGTATTGTTCGCTTTTTCCATGGTGAGTCACATGGGTGCCATCTTGGCACGAGAGCCAGTGCCCCCCGCACACAGGCACTCCCCTCCGGGGTCTGTGAGGGAATGAATCAGCCCATAAGAGCCTCGCAGCCAGTCCCCTGCTCTCCCCACAGGTCGCCAAGTAAGTGGAACCAGCTTTCCTACTTTGGAGTTTAAATGGCTGCTACCCACAGAGAGGGGCTGGTGTCTGTGCGTGAGCACTTAGACAGCCACATTAGCTTGTGTAAAATCAACCATGTAATGCCCTCTGCCATTAGAGGCCCCTTTGAATAGATGCCACTGGGATTTTTACAAATCCCGTGGATTTAGCATGAATAAAAATTATTTGTTTTACAAAAATAGATACAGTTTTTTCTTTTACTTAAAGCAACTTAAGTCATCATGATTTGTTTAAAGCCAATGAAAGGATAATCTGAATTTAATAGTATGTTATAAAATGAGTTATGTACAAAATAAGAATTCTTATTGCTGATTGCATAGCATTTAGGCATATAGTCATGTAACCTTTTTTTTTTTTTAAATACTTTTAGTCACAGTTGGCCAAATAGGCTTTCCAGCTTCATTCCTTGCCAGTATTCTAAATGCTGTCCATCTTTTAACTCTCAAGGGAGAACACTAGCTCTGACAATGTCTTTAGCACAGGCATACCTTGGAGATAAGGGTTTGGTTCCAGGCTACCACAATAAAGTAAATATCGCCCAAAGTGAGTCACATGAATTTTTTGGTTTCCCAGTGTATTAAAAGTCATACACTGGGACTTCCCTGGTGGTGCAGTGGCTAAGACTCCATGCTCCCAACACAGGGGGGTCAGGTTCGATTCCTGGTTGGGGAACTAGATCCCACATGCTGCAGCTGAGGGTTCAAATGTTGCAACTGAAGATCCTGTGTGCCACAACTAAGTCCCAATGCAGCCAAGTAAATAAATAACTTTTTTAAAGTCATATACTGTCGTATACTATAGTCTATTAAGTGTTTAATAGCATTATGTCCAAAAACAACCTTAATGAAGAAATACTTTATTGCCAAAAAATGGAACTGCCATCTGAGCCCTCAATGAGTTGTAGTTTTTTTGGTGGTGAAAGGTTTGAAATATTTTGAGAATCGCAAGAAAGTGACATAGACACAAAGTGACCAGATGCTGTTAGAAAAATGGCACTAATAGACTTGCTTCATGTAGGGTTACCACAGACCTTCAATTTGTAAAAAAAAAATGCAGTACCCATGAAGTGCAATAAAACAACATACACCTGTGTTTTATCATGACACCAGCCATGATAAACTTCCTCTACCTGCTCCTACACCTCCTGCTGTCAGCTATCACTTCTGCACATTTCCTGTACGTTATTTTGTTTAGCTCTCACAACAATTTAAGAAGTTAAGTATATAATCCCATTTTACTGATTTCCTTACTGATGAGGAAACAAATAATTTTGCCCAAGATTGCCAGAGCTGGTGGATGACATGGCCCAACTTTAATTCTGAATCTCCCATATGTGATTAGAGCCCCAGATAAAACATCCTAAATTCTTTAAATTGACCTTAGATAGCATGATTGCTGCTGCTTTTTGCCTTATTGATAATCACTGTGAAGTGGTAGTCCTGCTTTTAACACCACTTTCTTCTTCTGCAAGTGAAAATAAAATGTTCTACCTCTGGCTAGTTTCATTCTAAGTTGAATAATCATCTGGGAGTTTAAAAAATTAGAAAATTGCATCTTTTTGGTCTAGCCAAAAAATAGGATAAGAAGTGACTCAGCTATCTACCGTGGCATTTTGAATTTCTCAAGATGACCTGACTGAACTCAATTTATTTAACTTGGGTTTAAAAGAAAGCTTTCACTTTTCTGACTAAAATAATTTACCGTTTTACAATATATAGACTTAATGGTAGATGTATTAATACCTTTTTTTTACATTTGAAGAAAAATCGCCAATGGATTTGCTTTTAGTTTTAGATAAATACAGATATTTGTAAAATGTCGTTTTTCTATTTCAAAAGTATTTTTAAAATATCCAGGGTTCATATTCCCATATTAAGGTGATTCATTTCTCAGTGTTTTAAAAAGTTTACTGTTTTCACAGTAGCCAGACCAGTACTAAATTTACATAAGAAGGTATACAATTAATCTAAAAACAAGAGAATCGAAATAAATTGTCTAAACATCTGTCTCAATGTGAAACTGTCTAAATATCTCCTCTTCTGAATGGTGAATTTTGGGTCCCAGGGGCTAGGGACAGGGGAGGATTTGATCCCTAACGGACAGCACGAGGGAATATTTTTGGACTGATGGAACTGTTCAATGTCTTGATAGTGATGGGATGTGGGCCTTTAAACTCATAGAACTAGATACCAAAAGAGAAAGCTGTAGACAGATGCTCATCTGTCTTGATTACGTCATATGCTGGTTGCACAGGTATATTGTTGTTTGTTGTTTAGTCGCTCAGTCGTGTCTGACTCTTTGCGACCTCATGGCCTGTAGCTTGCCTGGCTTCTCTGTTCATGGGATTCTCTAGGCAAGAACACTGGAGTGGGTTGCTATTTTCTTCTCCAGGGTATCTTCATGACCCAGGGATCAAACCTGGGTCTTTTGAGCATCTCCTGCATTGCAGGCAGATTCTTTTACCACTGTGCCACTGGGGAAGTCAGTGTATGGATGTATACATTCATCAGAATGAATCAAACATTTTAAATGGATGAATTAATTGTAAGTAAATTATGCCTCAATAAAGTTGGTTTGTTAAAACAGTCAACCTGGACTGTGCCCTGGGTCTCGGAGGCCCACAGAAGGCACAGTTCCAGAAGAACCTGGTCTCCAGGCCCCTTGGCTCCCCACAGGCACTGGTGAAAATATCAAGGATGGATTAAGTCTGTATCAAGACAAAAAGAAGGTCTTGGTAGGGAAGAAGGATTTCAGTTTCCCTACTTGGACTGCATCTTGCTTGACACGTATCACTTGCTCAGCATTTATCACCATCCTCATCTGTACAATGGGAATAGTAATTTCCTGTCCTCCTACCTCCAGGTTTGTAGCAAAGATTAGACTGACAGATTCTTCAAAAAGGACATAGCACTTTTTAATCTGAAGCCTTATTTTTCAGACTGAAGGCTTCTGTTGTACCTGCCTAGAGTTGATGTTGCCCCACTGGTGGTGTTGAGGGGGTGAGTGGGGAGGGTGAACGATGAGTCTGAGCCCAGCCTGTAACAGTCCCTCGCTGTTGGCCGTTGCTGAATCCAGGGCGATCCCTCTGTCTCATTCATATCCATTCAGGGAGCATCCTGTGGGCTCTAACTCTGTGCCAGGCCCTGGGCAATCTGCCATGTGGGTCGCATGGATAATTAGGGAGTGACCTCTACTCTGAAGGGGCACAGATCACAGATCACTGTAATGCAAGCAGAGAGTGAGAAACACCATAAGGGAAGCTCAGGCATGGTACTGAGGGAGTAGAGGTTGGAGCAGTTCCTTTCAGCTTGGGCTTTTATAAGAGTCCTGTCACAGAGATGGCCTGTGAGCCAATGGCATTCAGGGGCCTCGTAAACAACCTACCTCCTCCCCAGGATGAGTCCCTTACTCTGTCCGCCACGATCACATAATTATTGAGCAATCATTTGGTGCAGGCACTGTGTCAAAGGAACCCAGAAATGGATTTTCATAGAACCCATGGTTGTCTTTTGTTCATTAAATATATCATGGGTCCTTTTCATATGTCAGACTTCACACCAGGGGAGCGGGATGCAGGTGTGTAAAGGAGTTGGCGCTTTGGAGTTGCTCCTCATCTCTTGGGAGAGCTCTGCAGTAAATGGATTAGCACTGACTGAGGCTATGTCCCAGGTAACCCTGGGCACCAGGGGAGTACAGAAGAGCACCTGGTCCATCCATGGTCTGGGAAGACATCTCAAGTGGGGTGGCATCTGAGCTGAGCTTGGGTCACTAGTAGAAAGCAGTAGGTGGAGGAGGAGAAAGCAGGGGTGGAAGGGTGCTATAAGCAGAGGTAATCACCTGTGTGTGCAGAAACACAGAAGAGACGATGGAGCGTCTTTGGGTCGCTGCTCAAGGCAGCTGGAGAGGAAGGACTGTCAAGCAGGTAGCACAGTGTGGTGTTAAGGAGTGGAGGCTTCTGCTAATTGAGCCATCAGGCCCCCCAGGACCCCTGGAGACAGACCCATGAGGGTGCAGGGCCTCCAGCGCTAAGGCCATTTGCAACAAGGCTTCTCTGCTTCCCGTACCAGGCCCCTCCCCCGAGTTCAGCACTCCAGAGCAAGCTCCATTAACCGCCCGCAGACAGGCCGCCGGCTTCCCCACTGCCCGCTGGCCACTGAGCTCGCACAGCCCTTCTAATTAGTTATCGATCCTGTGTTTTGTTGTGGCTGTGCTTCCCGCTCCTGTGTTTAGTCGATTCTCAAGTAATGAAACCAAATTCTGTAACCCCCCTCACCTTCTGCTTCTGTACCCCTTCCCTGTCACTTCTGTCCCTGCTCCCACCCGAAAAGGGTAGCTGCAAACAAAGACT
Organism: Aepyceros melampus; assembly: GCA_006408695.1. Classification (NCBI taxonomy): domain Eukaryota; kingdom Metazoa; phylum Chordata; class Mammalia; order Artiodactyla; family Bovidae; genus Aepyceros; species Aepyceros melampus. The sequence goes on from SJXQ01004775.1 coordinate 420,864, forward strand.
ACAAACATGAGCCTCACGCTACCTGCCAGCGGAAAGGCGGTGGAGAGGCAGGTGGGAGGGGCCTGCCTCTAGAAGCACCTGCGGAGTCCACCTGTTACCTTCGTCAGGTTAAGACCCCTGGAGCCCAGATTCCTTCTGTGGTGGTCTACGGCCCCTGGGGTACCAGGGTGACGTGGATCAAATTGCTGCTTTCACCCTCCTGCCGCTGGTCTAGGGTGGCCTTGCAGGGAGCCAGTGAGGAGTCTGGGAAAACTACTTCCTTTCTGGTAATTTAGACCCGGGCATTTAACTCCTCTTAGCTGCCGTTTCCATAATAGAGTTGGACACGACTGAACGACTTCACTTTCACGTTTCACTTTCATGCATTGGAGAAGGAAATGGCAACCCACTCCAGTGTTCTTGCCTGGAGAATCGCAGGGACGGCGGAGCCTGGTGGGCTGCCGTCTATGGGGTCGCACAGAGTTGGACACGACTGAAGCAACTCAGCAGCAGCAGCAGCAGTGTGTCTTCCCAGGGCCTTGTGAGGATCTATTGGGCTACTCTGTGAAACTTCTTTGAAAATAGTAAAATAGTGTGAGGAGGAGAAATGAGTTTGCTCTCATTCTTAGAAGGGTTGAAATCCAGGGCAGTCTGAAATGGAGTTTGAGATGTAGAGAAAATTACTCTTGTTTGCCCCTGACCGTGTTTCCGCTAGTCATAAAGAATCCACCTGCCAATGCAGGAGACGTTAAAAGATGCGGGTTCGATTTCTGGATCGGGAAGATCCCCTGGAGGTGGGTATGGCAACTCACTCCAGTATTCTTGCCACACCCATTTGGGTTGCTATTGTGAACAAACAAACAAAAACAGAAAATAAAAGATGTTAGAGATGTTGGATTGCTGATGGAAATATAAAAATGACACAGCCACTGTGGCAAACAGTATGGTGGTTCCTCAAAGCATTGAATAGAATCACCTTACAATCCAAAAGTCCATTCTTGGTATGTACCCCAAAGAATCAAAAGCAAGGCTTCTGTAGGAGATATTTTTAGATTCATGTTCATAGCAGCGTTATTTATAATAGCCAAAACATAGAAACAACCCAAATGGCCATTGATAGATGAGCGGAAAACAAAGTGTGGTATATACATACAATGGAATATCATTCAGCCTTAAAAAAGAAGGAAATTTCTAGCACATGCTATATGAGTGAGCTTGACATTCTGCTGAGAGAAAGAAGCCAGGCCCAAAAGGACAGATATTGTATGATTCCACTTGTATAAGGTACCTGTTGGGGTTTTTTTTGGTTGTTTTTTAGTCGCTAAATCATGTCCTACCCTTCTGCAACCCCTTGGGCTGAGCCCACCAGGCTCCTCTGTCCATGGGATTTCCCAAGCGAGAATACTGGAGTGGGCTGCCATTTCCTTCTCCGGGGAATTTTCCCGACCCAGAGACAGAACCCACATCTTCTGCATTGGCAGTCGGGTTCTTTACCACTGAACCGCCAGGGAAGCCCCATGAGGTGCCTGGAGTAGTCAGACTGATAGAGATTGAAAGTAGAATGGTAGTTACCGGGGGCTGGGGGAGGAGGGGTGAGGAGTCAATGGGTATAAAGCTTCAGTTGGGGAAGATGAAAAAGTTCTAGAGATGGTTGCAAATAATTTAAATATACTTAATGCCACTGAACTGTACTCTTAAAATGGTATATGGTATATAGTATTTTAAATGATAATTTTTTAATGGTTAAAATGATATATTTTGCGTTATGCCATATGTTGCCACAATTTTTAAAAAATCAAAGACAGCTTTTAAGGAGAATACAAACTTCACATTGTATACAATGCATACCCACACCCGGAGTCTATTTAGACTAGAGCAGCAGTTCCCCTCAGCGGGTTAGGGCCTGGGGTTTTTTATGGGACCTAGGGGCTCATAAGCCACCCACACCTTTCTTAGCACCAGCCAGTGTCACTGCTGCCTTTTTTTCTAAGTTCCTGCCCAGGTGCCCAGTAGATCTCACCAGAGGGCAGGGCCAGGTGATGGCCCTGCTGGCCTTATTCTCAGTGGGGCATCTCTGCCCAAGACAGTAATTTTCCATTCTCGTCCTGCCCCAGCTTCTCATCTGGGCTTGGACCTTCTTTCTTGGTTTGGGGGAGAGCACAGCAGGTGTCCTGAGTCTGTGCCAGCAGCAGCTGATCCTCCCGCCCTGGAGAGCCGAATACCCGGAGGAAATTTCCACCGCTTTCTCGGCCCCTGCGTGTTCTCAGGAGTGACTTCTCTGTTCTCTGTAGGTTTTCTTCTCCTCTGCCCGCAGTGTTGCTGTGGATGCCACCCTGAGGCAGAAAGCCGAAAGGTTCCAAGCTCACCTGACCAAGAAGTTCCGGTGGGACTTTGAGGCGGAGCCTGAGGATTGCGCCCCGGTGGTGGTGGAGCTCCCCGACGGCATGGGGACGGGCTAACTGGGAGAGCTCTCGGCCAGGGGAGGCCCCGTTCCCGACGGCCACAGTCCTGGCTTCTCCATTCACCCATGCAACTGGGACCTGCTGGGGCAGGAGCCCTGCTAGGTCCTGCAAAGATGAAGCCAGAATGCCCTCCTTCACCAGTAATCAAGTCCCTTCAGTGCCAGAGAGGCTGCTCCCCTCTAGCAGGCACCTTGTGGGTTCCCCGTCAGCCTGGTCTGATGCTCACCCAGCTGAGTTTGAAACGGGCTCCTGGGAGAGACCTGCCTCAGCAGCAGTCTGCTTCCTTCCTGAAGAGAAGCTGTTGAGCCCCAAGCCCAAGAGAAAGGATTGCTTATTCCATAGAGTGGTTCCAGGAAACCCTGGACTGCCCAGGAGTCAGAGATGTCAGTTGTTGACTTTTTAAAAGTTAAACACAGGGTAATAGGGAAATGAGCCAGAATTTCTGCCTGCCTCTTGTGGATGGGAATACATCACAGAAAACATGGGCCTGTGACCTCTCTGGAGCCCCACGTTGAGGAGGGCGAAATAAGACAATGGGTTAAATCTGGCAAGTGGTCAGCTCTTGCAGTCTCTGAAGTTCCTTGCTCCTGTCCAGAGGTCCCACTGGATAACCTTTCAAGATGGTTGTGGCCCCTGACCTCAGGGGCCTCACTAGTGCCACTGTCCTCCTACCTATTCCATTCTGAGGCCTCAGACCCAAAAGTGGCCCTTGGCAACCCTCCCAGATGGCCCTGTTCCTCACCAGAGTCACCACGACTATTTCTGAAGACCTGGAGATTGAGCAACAGAGACCAGTTCTTGCTCTGGACAGGCTTCTTTGGCCTCGTGGAAGTTCTGCATCTTTATCCAGAGCTCCAGAGACAACCTTGTCAGCCTGGGTGCCCCTGTCCTGCTGTGGAGACCACAGGAGTGGATGATGGTTCCTGTTTCCTGGGTGTCCTGAGGGGCTTGCCCTTCACGCACAGAGGCCCTGGCATCCTGACCTCACATTGTTGTACCTTGATGAGGGTCCCTGTCCCACTGCCTCCCAAGGCTGCGGCTCACACCAGGTTTCTGAGTGAGAGTCCCCGCTGATTAAGACGTTCAGTTCCACTTGTTTCCTTGGAATTGTTTTTCCAAGAGCATAATGTACATTAAAGTCTTGGAGTTGAGACCAAACCCCCTTGCGTGAGTCTCTTGCAGATGCACAGGACCCTGCGCAGTCAGACGCTGTCCTGAGCCACACATGTCCTCCCTCCAGGTGCCAGAAGACCTGCCCACCTCTGCAGGCTCTGAGGAGGCAGGCGGCCAGCGACGTCGCCTGTCGCCACGGGGCCTCCGAGGTGAGCACACCGGAGGGAAGGATCGGGGCCCTGAGTCTATCTAGTAACCAGCAGATTCACCTTGTGTGGGTTTGCTATTCTTTTTCTCCCCAAAGCCCCCTCATCGGAACTACCTGGGGAGCTTGTTAAAAGGGCAGATTCCAAAGGAACGAAGCCCTGATCCATCCAGCAGCAACATGAACCTTGAAAACACTGCTGAGTGAAAAAAGCCAGCCGCCAAGACAGCGTGTCCTACGATTCTGTTCGTATGAGTTGTCCAGAGTGGACAAATCTGAGGAGACCAGGGATGAAAGAGTGAGAAATGGGGAGTGACTGCTAATAGGTACCAGGTTTCTCTTCAGGATGATGAACAGGTTCTGGAAGTAGATAGTGGGGGGGGGGGGGGCGTTCAACCATATAGTAAAAACCACTGAAAGTGCACGCTTTAAAATGGTAGATTTTATGGTGTGTAAATTGTCATTTCAATTTTTCAAAGTTCACACTTCTGAGTCCCACCCTACAGAAACTAAGACAGTCAATCTGGATACGGCCTGGGTTCTGAGGCACGCTCGATTTTGACTTAATACCTAGAAGTAAGAGCATTACAACTTAGTACCTGGAGCTCCACTGAGACAAGTTGCTCCCGATGACCTTGTCAGGGCAACACCTGGAAGCTGGGCCACGTGACCTTGTTCTCTAACCTTGTTGATCTTATGTCTATACAGACACCCCTCTCTGCCCACCGACACAAACGGGTTAAGGAAAAGTAGCTACAGTTTAGAAGCACTCTGTTCTGTCACTTAATCCTCCAACAGTATGCGGCCAGTGCTCTTATTATCCCCATTTTACGGACAGGAAAATAGGCTCAGAGAGCTTCATTTTACCAGGGCCCCATAGCTCGTAAGGATCGGGGTAGGCGTCAAGCCAAGCCTGTTGGTGCCCAGAGCCCACGCTCTGTATGCACCCACTGTGATTTACTCCTTCCCTACCCTTCCTTGTCCAGGACAACCTTCCCCTCTCTCTGCATCCCCAGGTCTAACCTTGGCCCTGTTGACAGCCAGCTGTGTGACCTTGGACAAGACACGGACTTTCTCTGGGCCTCAGTGTACTTATGTATAAAGTGAGAGGGTTCACTTGGAGTAGAGATTTCTGGTTTAGATACTCCAGGCTCCTTCAGACTCCCTCCACTTAAAAAATGGACCCCTGTGTCATTTTAAATGGTTTCAAAGGGAAACTGCATTCACACGAGATAATGTGGCTGAGCTGACAAAAAACAACAATAGATCTCTTGTTTGGGGCTGGAGTGACATCGACACCGTCTTCTCCTGCTTGTCCCAGCTGGCAGTCCTCTGTGTCTTTGATGAATAAAAAATGTGAAAACAAATTAATTATTACTTAACACTTGCGGTATTTTTGGAAGGCAGAAACCTTGAAAACCATGAACCAGTGGCATCACTGATCTCTAAGCTCCCTTCCAGTTCTAACACATTTAAAAGTGAAGCTATTGGCAGGACCTGGCCTGATTTTCAAATCCCCTCAAATGCAGGCCTCCTGGGGTCTGGCTCTTATTTGCCAGGCCGCTTTATCCTATTAACAGAATCAGCAGAGGTAGCGACTCCCCAACGCCTTCCGCTGTCCCTGTGACAAACCCTGCTGCTCCGGGGCCCCACTCCGGCTCATTTCTCACCACTTGAGGAGGGGAGGAGTTCCCCGCCACTGATTGCCTCTTCCCACCAGTAATTACTTTCCCAACATCATCCCCTTGTAAATATTATTTAATTTTCTCAGGGCTCTGTGACATGTTGGTTTCTCCAACTAATCAGACTCTGGCTTGACCAAGATGCCATCCCCTGCTGAAACAGGGGCTGGAAAAGCAGAGGATGCTGTGGCAAAGCCATCACTGAGTCACAGTCGCCAAGGCTGAAAGCAGCACGGAGCTGGGCAGCTTACCTGAGCTACCTGCTAATACTGGAAGTGGTGTGCCCTGTGACTCCGCAGAGCCACCCCTGTGGGCCACAGCACTGCTTTACCCCAGAGCTCACCACAGCTGGTCCAGGCAGCCTTTGCAGTCATTAGGCCCTTCCAGTCCCTTCTTCCTCTGCAGCATCCAGTCTGTCTCTGGGGCTGGCTCGTTCTCCTCACAAACCCTGGGCACCTGCTGTGGACTGGCAGGTGGCCTCCCTGCTGAGATGGGGGTTGAGGACCAAATGTAATGTCAGCTGCTCCCTGCTGGGGGCCAGGGCAGGAGCGTGTCCAACCCCTCCCCCACCTGCTAGGCCTTCTGTCCTCTGTCCTCAATTTGGGGCTCACCTGCGTAGACTCAATAGATGTCTCTGGAAAACAGGGATCCCCAGGGTTCTCAGGCTGTCAGTTAAAAACCCTTGGTGGGAGGAAAGTAGTAGAAGTCAAGAGGCTTCAGTGCAATGTCAGACAGCCAGTTTCAAAGCAACTGCACAGGGCATCTTCCTTGCACCTCTGTCTTGCTTCTTCCCTCCCCAGATCGCTCTGTTTTCCCTCTGTCTGCCTCCAGACGTCTTTACCTGGCTCAAGTCTGGGCTCTGCATGGCCAAGGGAGATGCCGACAGATGGAGTTTCGTCTTGAGGAGACGGAGCTGTGGAATGAGAAGCAGTTGGAAGAAAAATGTGGGACCTTCACCCAAGAGCAGGGAGGCTGGGAGAGCTGTCTGAAAGAGGAGCTCTCTGCATCCTTCGGAAGGCAGAGCGGAGACCCCAGACTGCAGGAAGGCAGAGCTTGGCTTCCCTTCACCCGACTCACACTTTCTAAGTGCCTGCCCCTGGGTGCTTAAATTCCAGTGAGGTGAGAGTTGGGGACAGCCGGCAATAAGCACAAGTAGACTATATACGTGAGTTGTGAGAAATGCTCTGGAGAAAGAGCAGGATGAAGGAACTGGAGAGTCGTGGCAGGGCCAGAGGACATGCCGCAATTTAAATGGGGTAACACTTGAGCCAAGACTGGAAGGAGGTGAGCAAGTGAGCCATGCAGTATCTGGGGCAAGAGTGTTCCAGGCAGAATGAGCAGTGAGTGCAAAGGCCCTGGGGCAGGAACATGTCTGGCGTGTTAGAGGAGCACCGGGGGTCAGCATGGTGTGAGTGCAGTGATCAAAGCAAAAAATGGAAGGAGAGACCATCTCCAACTGTACAGAGGGATCAGGTTGTCCAGGGGTTATTGACTGTGGCAAGAATGTTGCAGTGTACTCAGTGAAATGGGATCCATTAGAGGGTTTTAAGCAGAAGAGTGACGTGGTCTGATTTTTGTTTTAACAGGATCACCAGCTGCCCTGTTGGAAATAGACTGCATGGGGATGGGTGGAAGCAGGGAGACCAGTTAGGAGGCTGGTACAATGGAGGGGATGGGTGATGCTGACTTGATGAGGGTGGCATCACGTGTGCACGCTAGGGCTGGACTCATGACTCAGATCAGGGATGTACTGGATGTCTTTCCAGGGCTCTTCTACCCTGATGACTCCTCCTTCTCTTAAGTCTCAGAACCTGGGCAGAATACTGACTCACTGGGTCCCCTCACCCTACACTACGAGTCCCCCGTCAACTCTCCCATCAGGGATCTGCCAGCCCTGCCAGTTCCCAGGTGTCCATGTGGTACCTTAGGGCAGGTGGGGCGATGGTCAAGGGCTGGGGAAGGAACTCAAGGATTCTGGGCGGTGGGGTGGAGCAGGGACTCGATGGCTCTGTTTGGAAACCATAAGTGAGTCAGGGCCCCGTAGGCTGTGCTTGCACTGCCAGCACCCGTGCGGCTGTTCTTCCTGCTAGTGCTTGACAAGGAGGATCACGCTGGGTTCTCACGACTAACAGAAAGTTGAGGGTTGTTGGTATTAATTTGTCCTGGACAAGAATCATTCAAGCACCCACGTCCCCCAGGGCATGTCCGTGGACTTCCAGGGGACTAACACAAACTGGCGTGGAGTTGGGGGCCTCTCTCCTCACGGCTGGGAACGAGTTGGGAATGAGCTTCACCTTATTCCGGCGGAGCTCCAGGTCTTTGCGGAGGTCTTATCATTCCTTATTTTGTAGACAGGAGTCAAGGTGAGAGAGGTGAGGCACAGGCGACCAAGTCTCCAAGCCCGAATCCCAGCCTGAGTCCAGCACAGCCCTGCCATCACGCAGCTCTCCTAAATAAGGACGGTTACATAATCTGGGATAATTACCAGTGGATCCAAGGCTGCCAGCCTGGTAACTGGCAGTGTCAGCCACTTACAAGAGTGGTGGGCAGGCCCCGCTGGCCTCTTGGTTCATGACAGCTGCAAATGTTTCCGCCCAGACTTTTAGTGTCCGGATCTGGCCTTGGCCACGATGGACCGACTGGTTCAAGTGAGGTGGCACCTGGTGTGGGAGGAGAGGGGGCAGCATTTGGTCCAGAAGAAGGCTGCTTCTAGCCTCTGCAGACCACTGGGGCGCCCGAGGGGCTGCTCAAGTCTGGGGTACACCTGAGCCGGGGCCTTTCCACCCTGTCCTGCTATTGATATTGAATTTGCAAAAGGTATTTGCTTGAGAGAAAGATGCTTTGAGATGTGGGGCCTGTGAGGAGCTGATAAAAAACCTGGACTTCCTCTGTGGATCAGTAAGTTGTTCTATTCCAAGTCTAGGAGCCTGAGGGCTTCCCTATTGGCTTAGACGCTAAAGAATCTCCCTGCAGTGAAGGAGACCTGGGTTCCGTCCCTGGGTGAGGAAGAGCCCCTGGAGAAGAGAATGGCAACCCACTCCGGTATTCCGGCCTGGAAAATTCCATGGACAGAGGAACCTGGTGGACTACAGTCCATAGGGTCGCAGATTCGTACACATCTGAGCGACTAACACACACATGTACACACATACGCAAAGGAGGCTGAAGATAGAGAACAGGATGTAGAGGGTTGAGGGGGTGTCTCCGTGGAATATTTTGAATAAAGAAGGCTAGACCATTGTTCATTTTCCCTTTTAGAAATTGTCTGTTTATGTCCTCTGCCCATTTTCCTGTTGAATCTTTAAAAAAAATTTTTTTTATTTCTGTAAGACATTACGGAAAAACTCAATGAACTTTTTGGCTGACCCAATAAAATATGCATTTATCTTATCATAATAGATCTTAACATTAGAAATATTTCCTGCAGTTTGCCTTTTAATTTTATGATTTTTCAAAATATATACTTTTTTATGTCAAATATGTTGAGCTTGTTCTTTCTGATTTGGTTTTTTACTGCTTTTAACAATTTTCCCCACTGCTTTAAATGCTTAAAAGTCCATTCCTGTATTAAGATGAAATATATACTAACCTATATTTATGTTCTAGTGTTTCTCAGTGTTACCACTTTTCATTTTGTATTTTGATGGAGTCAAAAACCCTGTTTCCTTGGCCTCACTTAATCCATCCCCACTCCAACCTATCACACCTCACATCTGCTCTTGATTTTTCTCTCCAGATTTTAAGTCCTAACAACCATTTCACGCCTCCAACCTTGTCCTTTCCTTGGCCACCGAGGGCTTCTCAAAAGCCTTCCTGATCCCCTCAGAGCATTTATAGCCAGAACCACACCCATATCCAGCCCTCAATATTACAGGCTGGTGACGTGGAATGCTTTTCTTGTTGCTTCCCAAGGCTAGAATTGTTTGTTCATGATTCTGCACTGCCTTTTTCCAAGCATGGGGCTAAGGGCATCAATGCTTTGTTGATTGAAAGATCACCTCTCGCTCTCTGAGAAGGTCCCATCGCTGTACCCCAGAATGGCCAGTAGCTGCTGCTTTGTAGACTAAACAACCCATTTCTCTTCACCCCTCTACCCATGTCAACCCTCCTTTGCTTTGAGGAAGACTTTTTCTAGGCCACTTGGCATCTTCCCTGGGATGCTTCTTCTAGAAGGTGCAAAAAGATACCGCATACTTTTGGAGTTATGGTGTAGAGGACTCTTGGTTGGACCTAATAGGGACCATCATATCCATTAAAAAAAAAAAAAAAGAAGCCCTTGCACCAGAAATGAGGATGAGAATAACACAGAAAGAAGCAGAATTGAGAGATGAGAGTGTGAAAGAGAGCCAACATCATCACTGGAACATCTGAACCAGCCCCACTTACAGCCCGTCATCCCAGTATTCCTCCAGATGAGCCAGTATGCCTCCCCACCCCCACCCCAGTTTAATTTTGTTGTGGTAATCACTGCAGATGGTGATTGCAGCCATGAAATTAAAAGACGCTTACTCCTTGGAAGGAAAGTTATGACCAATCTAGAGAGCACATTTAAAAAGCAGAGATATTACTTTGCCAACAAAGGTCTGTCTAGTCAAGGCTATGGTTTTTCCAGTGGTCATGTATAGATGTGAGAGTTGGACTATGAAGAAAGCTGGACACCAAAGAATTGATGCTTTTGAACTGTGGTGTTGGAGAAGACTCTTGAGAGTCCCTTGGACTGCAAGGAGATCCAACCAGTCCATTCTAAAGGAGATCAGTCCTGGGTGTTCTTTGGAAGGACTGATGCTGAGGCTGAAACTCCAATACTTTGGCCACCTCATGAGTTGACTCATTGGAAAAGACCCTGATGCTGGGAGGGATTGGGGGCAGGAGGAGAAGGGGACGACAGAGGATGAGATGGCTGGATGGCATCACTGACTTGATGGACATGAGTTTGGGTGAACTCTGGGAGTTGGTGATGGACAGGGAGGCTTGGTGTGCTGCGATTCACAAGGTCGCAAAGAGTCGGACACGATTGAGCGACTGAACTGAACTGAATTAAGAACATTTAACATGAGACCTACCTTCTTAAGAAATTTTAAGTGTACAATAGAGTGTTGTTGACTACAGGTTCAGTGTTGTACAACTTACTCATCTTGCTTAACTGGAACTTTATGTCCATTGACTTGTAACTCATTTCCACCTCCCCCTGGCAACCACCATTCCATTCTTTGATTCTGTGAATTTGACTGTTTTTGATACTTTGCACTGTTCACAATAGCCAAGATGTAGAAACAACCTAAACGTCTACCAACGGATGAATGGATAATGAAATTGTAGATTGTGCGTACAGTGGAATGTTATTCACCCTTAAAAAAGAAGAAATTCTGCAATATCTGACAATCTGGATGAACTTGAGGACATTATACTGAGTGAAATAATTCAGTCCCAGGAAGACAAATACCTTTTTTCTTTAGGCCCCTTTGTGACAGGTCCCTGCCCTTGTAGCCAAAAGATTCCAGACTAATTCATTCCTGAATCGTAAAGTTTTGGACTTTATTGCCTTTCCGTCTGCAAAACTCCCAAAGTGTCAGAGCTCAAAGGAGCACTAGAGACCATAGGCTGAGCCTGCAGTCAGTGAAACCAAGATTCCAGGAGGAAAAAAGAACTCGTCCAAGCTTACATGGCGAGTTGTTTTCTGCCCAAAAGGAGAAAGGAGCTTGAACTCATTGGCCAGCAGCCTGGAACGTGCTGTGGGCCTCATCCATGGCATCAGAGTGCCGAGTGGCTATTGATCTGTTGTCTTTGGATGCATTACCCAGACAGGATTGCTGCCACCCCACAAGCACATGTGCAGCCAAGGGAGTGCTCCAGGATGGGCCTGAACCAGGCTGGGGAGGGCGTCAAGGGCTGCTGCTTCTGCTGCTCCAGACCCCGTGGCCCCTGTCAGGAGAGGGTGGCTGTGATCAAGGCTATGGCTGCCATTTACTGAGTGCTCACTATGTGCCAGGCTGCTTCTTCGACAACACAGTAGCTTTGCATGCATTCACCTTCATATGAAGCCGACCAACATCCACATGATGGAAGTACTGTGGGAATCCCCATCCTACCAGCGAGGAAACAGGCCCAGAGAAGTTAGGGAACTTTCCGATAGTCACACTGTGATTGAGCCACATGCTTGGACTAGTGTCCCAGGTGGCTCAGTGATAAAGAATCTTCCTGCTGATACAAGGAGACGCAGCAGATTCGATTTTGATCCCTGGGTCGAGATCTCTTGGAGGAGGAAATGGCAACCCACTCCATGTTCTTGCCTGGGAAATCCCACGGACAGAGGAGCCTGGAGGGCTGCAGTCCATGAGGTCACAAAGAGTTAGACACAACTGAGCAATTGAGCACACACTCATGCTTGCACTAACCCAGGTCAACCTGAATCCAACCCATGATCTTACCCTTTGCATCAGGGGAGGCAAACTCGGACACTGACAGGGTCGGGGGGCCCGTGGCTGAGTGGACAGGAGCCCACTCTGCTTCCGTGTTCCAGCCTGGGGCAGCCAATTCAAAGCAGGCTTGTTAAAGCTTCCACTTTTTCAAGAGAAGCCAAAAACTCGAATTTTTACATGAAACTTCTCTATTTTAAAGCGTTGGCAACAAACTCAGATTAAAGAAAAAAAAAAAACACTGTGCAAGCCAACCAAAAGCTTGTGGATTGTAGCTTTTCTGCTTTACTCTACTCTGTGTGGCTGGATGATGATATTCTAACCCCTGGGGGTCTCTGTCCATCCCCTGGTGGGAGAACTGACATTGTTAGACTTTGCCCCTGCCAGGCCTGCACTCATTCATTCTTGAATGTGCCTCAGAGGTGAAGCAGCAGAAGTGGGGGCAGGGTAGGGGTTGTGTGGGAGCCAAGAGAGCAGACGGAGACTTACTCTTCAGTTTTATGGGCGACAATGGAACAGCACATGAGGCAGTGTGGATGGGCGACACCCCACGGTAACTCGGCAAAACAGACATCAGTACTAGAGCCGATGTCCTGAGCACAGGTGTGGTGCGCTTATGGCCATTGGGCTAGAAAGAGGAAACACCTGGATTCTGAAAGTGGCAGCCTCCCAACCTTGCTCATAATGATAGTACTAGGGGGAGTCACTGAAGCTTTCTGGGACTCAGTTTTCTCATCTGGCAAGTGGGGGTATTAACTGCCTCTCAGGATACGAGTGAAGAGCACACGAAGGACAGACTGGAAGCGGCTGGCACACAGTCTTTTTCTTCCCACTCTGTTCAGGACACAGCCAAGAACCAGGAAGGTGAGAGGAAGGCTTGCTCTTGCCCTTCCCTCTCGGTATAGTCCTTCCTGCCTTCACTCAGACTCTGCGCTTGTATTCAGTCCGCACTGAAGGCAGGTAGGCCTGGTCATCTGTTGAAATCAAGTAGAGGGGAAGGCGACAGGGAGCTGGCGGGGCGCAGGGCTGTGTCACTGTGGAGACGGGCCCAAGATCACAAGCCAGCTGGGCTCAGGACCCTCTGGGGACAGGGCTGGGCCACAGCGCACGATGCTCTGGGTGCTCCTCAGAAAGAGGCTCAACGCGTTTCCTGCTTCCCGTGCGGCAAAGGGGGGTCCCTGGGGGGTGCATGCATGGAGGCTTCAGGCTCGTGGACTCACTGGACGCCGAGCCCCAGGGGTGGGGGCTCCTGGCGATAGACCCAGGCTGGGTGTGCCCAGCGCACACACTGCCACCCCGGTCCTCACCCCGGGGAGCTGTGACAAATTGATTGTGACGCCCTTTCCTCCTCAATGTGGTGCCTCAGGCAGCCTCAGCCAGTGCAGGAAACTGACACGAGAGGGGAAACCCGCTTGTCTTTCCTAATGCAGTTAAAGTGCCCTTGTCTTAGAGCAGGGACGAGACAGGCCCAGAGAAGGCAGAGCCCTGGCCCAAGGTCGCCAGCAGCTCAAGTCAGGGCAGGCACCCCAGCTGCCCTGTGCCCGGGTGTCCTGTGGCCGCATCTACCTGCCCCAAGCTTGAGATCTGCATTCTCATCTGTGTTCCCCACCAAGAGGCTGCAGCCTTGCAAGCTGGCAGAGAGTCTTAACCCTACTGTAATCCTTGGACAAGTCGGTCAGTGTCTCTGGGGCCTGGTCTTCTCTATCACATAGGCGATTGGCTGTGTCCCAGGCTCCTGGGAAACCCCAGTGGCCAGTCCTGGAGGATAGAAGGCTGTGTGCTCCCCGCCTCCCCAAGCAGGACCCTGAGCCTACAACACTCACAGCCCGCTCTGGGCACTACATCTGGAGCCAGGGAGTGTGTGTCCAGCACGCACTGATGGCACAAGGACACACCGGAGCAGAGCCTGTCCCCTCCTGCTCTGTCCTCAGGGGCGGGGCTCCATCCCCGGGTCACCAGTCCTCAGTCCTGGGCCTGAAAAAGAGGAGGAGAGTGAGTGAGTGAATGGGTGGGTGGGTGAATAATATCCTAACAGTGGCACTCTCCAGCCCCCTCTGTGTGCCAGGCTTCCTGCACGCGCACATCACGGCTCATCCTGGTGGCGACCGTGTGCTGTGGAAGGAGCCACACTCCCTCCCCGTCTAATGTTCGCCATGCAACACCCTTCTCTCTTCACGCTGTGATGCCCAGAGCTCCCCAGAGGCAGGAACTGTCCTTGAGACCCCTGAGACCCAGGCCGGGCCAGGGCAGCCACCCTCAAGGTTCCTTCAATCCTGGTCTGGCAGGACCAGAAATACTCATGTCCTCAGTCATGAGATCAGCTCCCAGCGAATGGGGAGCCCTTGGCCTCCCCATGTCTGCTCAGCTTGGCGTGTCTGTCTTTGAGGGTTCTCAATCCTTCACCTGGCCTCAGAAACAGCCTCTTGGCCCGAGGGTCTGTCTCCACAATTTGTACTGACTTCCCCGGACCTCATCAGGAGAGATTAAAGTTGAGCCTCAGGGACCTCAGAGAGCAGAGCTGAGACCAGTGGGGCGAAGCTAAGAGAGGCAAGTTTAAAACCTCAGTATAAGGTAGAACTTAGAGTTAAACCTGCCCAGAATACAATGAGCTCTTTGGAAGAAGTGAGTTCTCCGTTCTTTGTTTATTGTTGGTCTGTTCCTAAGTTGCGACCAATTCCTTATGGCCCCATGGACTGTAGCCTACCAAGCTCCTCTGTCCATGGATTTTCCAGGCAAGAATACTGGAAAGGATTGCTATTTCCTTCTCTAGGGGATCTTCCCAGACCAGGGACTGAACCTGCGTCTCCCACAGTGGCAGGCTGATTCTTTACCGCTGAGCCAGCAGAGAAGCCCATCTCCATTCTTGCAAGTATGCAGGTGGGACACCTAGGCGGCTTTGCGAGGCAAACAGAGAGCTCCGCCTAGAGAGCAGCTTCACTAGGCGTCCACGAAGTTCCCTTCTGGGTTCTTCGACCTCAAATCTCCTTTTTTTCTAGGACTTTCTCCTTCTCTCCCACCCTCTAAAGACAAACACGAGCAATAGCAAACCCAATTCAAGGCCAAGAAAGGGGGATCCAGAGGCTGAAGGAAAGTTGTTTGTGAACACGTTGTGGGCTCAGGACCCAGGATCCTGGAACCAAGTTGCCTTTTTGCAGGGTCATCAGTGGTCCTCCCTGGATCAAGGCCAAGGCTGAGGAGAGACCCTAACCTCCAAGAGGTTCCCCTGATGTTGCTGTGTGGTGGGTCCAGCCACCAGAAGGGTGTGGGGTCAGGGAAAGCAATAGGGGTGGGGACCAGGGGCCCTGGGTTCAAATTGGCAAAATGTGGAGATACCTGGGGGACAGGCAACTTTTCAGGGGCCCAAGGCCATGGTCTCTGAAGGTCTGTACACCCACCTCTATGAGGAGGACGGAGGGAGCACGGCCCAGAACTCTCTGGCACCTGCCTTCCTCTCGTGGGCTCCATAGAGCTCACACCCATCTGCCTCTCTCACACACTCCACTCCGGGACAGGCACAGCAGCACCCACATCCAAACCACTCACACACATCAGACGGGCATCCGTCATGCACAGGGACATCCACACGGAGACAGAGACACACCCTCCTGGAGCCACACAGGCACAAATGCTGGTCCCCTGGCTGGGGAATGTGGGCAGGCCCCGGGGGTGGGGGATGCGCTGGCCCTTGTTCTGAAGCCAGATTGTATGCAAGCCGCTTCGTATCTCTTCCCCTCGCCTGACTTGGCCCACTGGCAGCCAGCAGGGCTGGGGTCTGCAGGGAGGCAGGGGAGCAATTCAGCAGACTCTCAGGCCAGCCAACATGGGCTCAGGCTTTAGCTCCACTACCCTTCATGCTCTGTGACTCTGGCAAGTCACTGGACCTCTGGGCCTCTCCTTTCTCAGCTGGAAAATGGGTATCAACATAGCTATCTCTTAGATCCAGTAATCTCTGTAGCCTGCAGGCCTGGCACCTAGTGGATGTGGAGTAAATGGAGATGTTGCTGTTAGTTCAGGGAACAGGCTTAGCTACCAAACGGCCTCTCACTCCTTGCAGCCCCACATGTGGTGAGGGCTTTTATTCATGAGTATCATTTCCACGGCCCTTCAGGAGGCTCCCTGAGGTCTGAATTCACGTGTCCCCCTTGCAGGGGCCCAAGACTGAGAATGTCTATTTCCCACTTAATGAAGACAGCTTCCAAGTGCCTGGTCAGCCTCAGAGGCTAGGAGCACAATGTCCCCAGAAACAGTCTTTGATGTTGAACAGTGAGCAGCTCCACTCTAGAACCTGAACTAGAATCTTGGCAGTTTAGTATCATTGCATTCTAGAACTATGGAGTGCAAAATGCAGAGGCTTTGCCAGCATATTTTAGACTCTTAAGGACCTCAAAGCACAAATCTCAGAATCCAGAATCTTGGAGCTATAAGGAGGCCTTGGAGATACCCAGTCCAGTGGCCTCACTCTTGGGATGATATCCCAAACATGGAGATGGAAGAGAATATTGAGGACATTCTAGTCCAGTTTGATACAAGAGACAGCTGAGGCTCAGAGAGGGGGAGTGATTGAGCTAGCTCAGCAAGTTAGTGGAAGCATTGAGACCAGAACCCTGATCCTGGCCACACAAGCTTAGACACAGCCCATCTATGGAGACCTGGAGGAGATGGGGGAAGGTGGAGGAGGAAACATTTGGACCCAAGCAAGGATTTTCCAGAGATTGTTTTTGAAAAATCAAACCAAAAAGAAAAATGGGAAAGGGTGCTGGCTTCCTTTTATTTTCTGCCTTGCCTTCCTTTGGGCACTCATTCTCCACAGCTCTCAGCCGGCCCCCAGCTCTGCTCACAAGCTGCTTCCAACCGCCCACAGGCTTCCTAAAACGGTCTCTGCAAGCTAATTCCAGAGGGTGAATGGCAGAGAGCAGGCCTGTGGGGTGGGGGTGGCGGGGGGGGGGCCTTCCTTAACTAGCGCATGTGCAGGGAGGCTCCTTGGGCAGGCGCAGAGCAGGCTGCCCCCAAACCCAGCCCTTTACCGAGGGGCTTCAGCCCCTGCCCACCCTGCAAAACCCACCATTCATTCATTGCCTGAACTCTCAGAATAGGCTATTGATTTTTCCTCTTAAAAAATTATTTTTTAGGGACTTCCCTGGTGGTTCAGTGGTTAAGACTTCTCCTTCTAAGGCAGGGAATTAGAGTTCAATCCCTGGTCAGGGAGTTAAGATTCTACATGCCTTGAGGTGAAAAAACCAAAACGTAAAACAGAAACAATGTTGTAACAAATTCAATAAAGATGATAAAAATGGCCCACATCAAAAACTCTTTAAAAAATTATTTTTAAAACCATGCATGTAATAATATATGAAGTGAAGTCACTCAGTCATGTCTGACTCTTTGTGACCCCATGAACTGTAGCCCCCCAGGCTCCTCTGTCCATGGAATTTTTCAGGCAAGAGTACTGGAGTGGGTTGCCATTTCTTTCTCCAGATGTAATAATATATAGGTAATAGTAAAAAGACAATATCTATTTATTGTATAATAGTGAAGAAAGTGTAAAGAAGAAAATTAAGATCACCTATCACCATCCACTTCTCCCAATAAAACTATTAGCATCTAAACACATATCCTTCCAGACCTTGGCTCAAACACATATTATAGAAAGAAGGGCTAACTCAGTACATCATGTTCTAAAACCTGTTCTTTTTTTTCTTCCAATGATATATTCACAAACATCTGTCCTAGTCAACAGCTGAACTTCTCCAGCATGATTTTTAGTGGCTGGATAGTGTCCTGCAATGACTACACCACACTTTGCTCAGCCAATCTCCAGCGCTGAAAATTTTAGCTTATGTCTAATTTTTCCCCATGAGAAGCAACGAATCATTGATTCTTATTGTTAAATCCTTGTGGTTATCCTAATTATTCCCTTAGGACAAGGTTCTGGAATTTGAATGACTGGTCAAAGAGTTTACATTAAAAAAAAGCATAAATGCAAAATTATAAACTCTATTCTTTCTTTACAAAATGAATATGTGATAAAGAAAAATTAGAAAATGCAGATAAGGAAAAACTCCTTAAGTTCCCTGCACCAAGCTGCAGTTAAGAATTTTGCAGTAGGGACTTCCCTGGTGGTCCAGTGGTTAGAATTCACCTTGGATGAAACTGGAGCCTATTATACAGAGTGAAGTAAGTCAGAAAAACACCAATACAGGATATTAACGCATATATATGGAATTTAGAAAGATGGTAATGACGACCCTATACGCGAGACAGCAAAAGAGACACAGATATAAAGAACAGACTTTTGGACTCTGTGGGAGAAGGCGAGGGTGGGATGATCTGAGAGAATAGCATTGAAACATATATATTACCATATGTGAAATAGATGACCAGTCCAAGTTCGATGCATAAAACAAGACACTCAAAGCTGGTGCCCTGGGACAACCCAGAGGGATGGGATGGGGTGGGAGGTGGGAGGGAGATTCGGGACGGAGGGACACATATACACCCGTGGCTGATTCATGTCAATGTATGGCAAAAACCACCACAATATTATAAAGTAATTAGCCTCCAATTAAAATAAATTAAAATAAAAAAAGAATTCACCTTGCAAGCAGGGGATGTGGGTTCAATCCCTGCTGGGGAAGTAAGATCCCACATGCTTCTGAGAAACTAGGCCTGGGCATTGCAGCTACTGAAGCCCATGCGCTGCAACGCACAGCTGGAGAGCACGTGCGCTGCGACAGAAAGAGCCCTATGACAAAGACCCTGCACGCACCAACTAAGGCCTGGCACAGCCAAGTGAATCAATTAACAATTTTTAAAAAAGGGTTTTGCTTCAAAACACTAGGCTTTTTCATATCCATGCGTACACATACGTGTGTGTGTGTATGCACACACACACACGTGTGTGCTAAGTCGCTTCTGTCATGTCCAACTTTTTGTGACCCCATGGACTGCAGCCCATCAGGCTCCTCTGTCCATGGAATTCTCCAGGCAAGAATACTGGAGTGGGTTGCCTTTCCTTCTCCAGGGGATCCTTCCCATCCAGGGATGGAACCCAGGTCCTCTGCATTGCAAGCAGATTCTTTACCATCTGAACCACCTGGGAAGCGCATATTACTGTGCTTTTACCCAAGAACATCTGCCATCAGTACTGGACCCGGGTCTGATCAAACGTGGTCCTCTTCCCACATCCCCTCTCGGGATGCTGCCAGGAGCTTGTGGGGTGATGGGGGCGCTGCTGTGTGGCTACACTAGGCAGGCTCTCCCCTTCACCCTCATGTCAGGAAAGAGGCCCGTTGACACCTGTTCGCAGCCCTAGTTCCAGCAGCTATTCTTGGTCCCTTCCCATACCGCTCATCGACAGGCATTTTCCCTCCTAAACTCGCCTGCGTTTCCATAGGAACCGCGGGGCGGGTGGAGATGGAGGGAGAGTCCTCCCCCACGGAAGGGAACTTCATTTGGGGCTGTTGGGGAGCGGCTGGCAGCGCCTGGCGGAGCTTCTCCCACTTGCTCCTCTCCCCACTTCCCAGACCCCTCCCTGAACAGCGTGTTCCTCCGACCGTGATTTTTAATGCATTTATCCTGGCGCTTAATTTATCCCGCATTGTGATCAGATTTAGCCGCGAGCGCTCTGCGCGCGGGCCGGCCTGCATATTCATGAGCCGGTTCATTCATGCCACCCTAGAGGCTGGCAGGTGCCGGCGCCGGGGGCCGCGGGCCGCGGCCTTCGGATCCCACCCGCGGCAAGGGCTCCCCAGGGTCAGGAGGCCAAGGGCCCGGGCTGAAGCCAGGCAGGTGGCCTAGAGCACAGCCCGTGTGAGGAGTCACTGGGCGCAGGCTCTGGAGCCCAGCGGGCCTGTGAATCCTTCTCTGCTGGTTGCTAATGAAGCGGCTTCACCTCTCAGTTTACTTTCTGCAAAAGGGACCAGTGTTGGCACTGCCAGGGCTTCCCAGGTGGCGCTAGTGATAGAGAACCGGCCTGCCAGCGCAGGAGACATAAGAGACACAGGTTCGATCCCTGGGTTGGGAAGATACCCTGGAGAAGGGCATGGCAATCCACTCCAATATTCTCGCCTGGAGAATCCCACAGACAGAGGGGTCTGCAGTCTACAGCCCATGGGGTCACAAAAAGTCTAACACTCTTGAAGCGACTTAGCATGCACACTTTGGCACTGCCCTGGGCACTGGAAGGGTTGCAAGAGATAATACATGTCAGTGATCACAGGGCGGGGTGGGAGGGGGTAGGAGTGGGTATAAGCAATCAACACCGTCCACCATCATCACGGCTGAGCGGTGGTTCGTCTGGTCTGGTTCCCCAGGGAGAAATAAGGCAGCCGCTGGATGATGCCTGGGTCCGTTCTGGCCATGGAAGGAGTGGGGTGGGTGGTGTTTCTCCCTAGCCTGTGCCTGCCTGCTGATACCAGCTTCCCTTGACTGTCAGGAGGCCAGTCCCCGGGAAGACAGGAGAAGCCCAAGAAGCCATCCAGCCTCTAAGGAAAGGCCACAAGTATGGATGTGTGAGCCCTTCCTGGGGCCAGCAGGTCCTCCTGAGGCTGGGGTTCTGGCAGGAGGTTCTTGGCTCCAGGCTCAAGCCCATGGGAATTTCTCTGTAGAGTTAGTCTGTTCAGTGTTCATTCTGTCAGTTTACTGATGCCAGCCCCTGCTGAATGCTGGGGACACACTTGTCCTCCAGGAGATCTAAGTCTAATGGCTTATTTCTTTTTTAAACATATTTTATTTATTTATTTGTCTGTGCCAGGCCTTAACTGAAGCATGTGGGATCTAGTTCCCTGACCAGGGATCAAACCCTGGGCCCCCTGCCTTGGGAGCACATAATCTTAGCCACTGGAGCACCAGGGAAGTCCCTAATTTCTTATTTCTTGTCCATCTTTCTCACTAGGATGTGGGCTCCATGAGGATAGGGACTATGTCCACCTCGTTCACCCCTGTAACCCCAGCAATTTTCGCTTGGCAGTGAAGGGCACAGCAGAGGACGAGATGGCTATGTAGCATCACCAATTCAATGGACACAAGTTTGAGGAAACTCCAGGAGATAGTGGAAGGACAGAGGAGCCTGGCGTGCCAGGGGTTGCAAAGAGTTGGACACGACTTAGGGACTTTACACAATAACAACGTGTTTTGGAAATTATTCATATGTGAGCCATCATTTGGGAGGGTACAAAATGCCAAATAAATGTGAGATGCCTTTCCTCCATATTCTGCCTCACTCTAAAAATGATTCAGGGAGAGCAAATATTGTTACTGTTATCTTTGTTATTATCACTGTTATGCCCCAATTCTGCTATTCAGAGCTGGCCCTTCCTGAAACAGGTTCAGGAAAAGCCTAGAAAATACAAGAAGCCTCAATCCACAAATGGCTGCTAAGAGGTAAAGGAACAGCTTGAAAGAGACCCGGCTTCTGGAGGAGTCATCTGGGGACAGGTACAGAATCTGTTATCGAATCGGGGGTCCCACTGCTCACCACTTACTAAATCAATACTCACAGACGTTGATAGAAAGGCAAGATGCCTTTAATCAGCGTGGTCCAAAAACCACCCTGGAAGATTCTTCTCAGCCATGGAAGTTTTAACGAGAGAAGGGAAGTAATCTCCGTTAATCATTGAGACAGAGGGTCAAAGTCGTTGCCATCCCCCACTGTGTGCAGGCTCCTGGGCTTCTTGTGATCTTCCCCGAGATTATCTTGTTCACACAATGTGGTCACACAGTTTGTTGGCGAGATGACTGAAGGGGAAGCTGGGGGAGAGATCTGTCTTCATTTCTACTTCTTTGATCTATGGAAAGAGCCAACAGATTAGGCAAGGTATTGTGTGATCAAAAGATCTGAAAGGTGTGCTTGGCGGGGAGATGAGTAGAGCATGGGGGTGCCTAGTTTAGAAGTTAGTTACAATGTAACTTTGCTAAAACAAGAAAAGGGGCTGCCTGTGGAGGGTGGTTTCCTGCAAAGATCTGCTTATAAAACCTCTGAGCTACTCACAGCCTGGGAGAGGGCACCCTGGAAGAGCCCCTTCCCCCTGTCATCTGGACGTGCAGAGAAATCTGAGGGGCTGGAGCCTGCAGCCCATGTGAAGCAGACTTTGGGGATTCAGAGATCACTGGGAAATTATTATCTCTGTCCCGTGGGGCAGTGGTTTCCAACCTCTCCGTTGGGATCTGAGGTTTGTTATACAGACAACTGTTAAAGTCCTAGATTCTCCAAATGAATCATTTAATGATCAATTTGAGGGGATTCAGAGTCATAGAACGGTGAGCCCCCACTCACTTGCATCCTTGAGTGAAAGATAAAGGAGCCTGTCACCTGTACCCCAAGCTGTGAGCAACTGAAGTCTGTTGACAGTCATTCCCCCCTGACAAGAGGGCTCGTGTGAATATGGCTCTGTGCCCTGCCCACCTTCCCTGCCGGTTGCTGGCCTCCCTGCCTGAAGGTGTTCTCTGCCATGGAGTGACACTCAACCAGAAGTCCTAGGGCCTTCATGCCCCCAGGAGCCACCTTTAACCATGGGGACAGGGGCGGTGGAGAAAGCCTTCCTCATCCCTCAGTGGGACAGACAGACACAGCGGTAACTCAAGGATTAGCCCTGTTCTTGGCGTCCCTCCCTTTCCTGGCTCATTCCCCTCATCGCAACTCAACCATTGCAGCCCAGTCCTCATCCAGGATCTGCACTGGGAGAAAACCTGACCTAAGACACCCTCCAATGGCCATGACTTTGAGAGTTGGCTTTCAGAGAAGCCTGGCGTGCTGCAATCCATGGGGTTGCAGAGTCAGACACGACTGAGCGACTGAACTGAACTGAACTGAAGACACTCTGCAAAAACTTATGTGCTTTCCTGACCTAGAAAAAATTTTGAGAGGTATCCAGGGCCTGTGGATACCCTTGGGACTGCATCCATCGTGTGAGCTACGATGACAAGACTGTGGGGGCCTGTGGCGCTAGAGTGGGATGTGCTGATCGGCAGATGATTCTAGTAAGGAAAAGTGGATGATCAGTGGAAAGCTGGGTAACAGAGAGCTCTGTATCAGGAAAGCAGTACGTCAAGGCTGTGTATTGTCACCCTCCTTATTTAACTTACATGCAGAGGACATCCTGCGAAATACCGGGCTGCATGAATCACAAACTGTATTGGGGCAGTTTGCTGTAAATCCTCGTTGGGACCCTGATGCAAATCCTGACCACAGGACTCTGTGCTGAACCTTGAAGGCTCTTGCTTTGCTTTAGTAATCACCAGTTAGCACTGACTGCATGCTGAGGATACAAAAGGATGAAAACAAATCAAATAAGAGTGAGCATCCTTGCCCCTAGTGATATCAGTGTTAACTGGGGAAGAGACATGTCAACATGTAGACTGAGAATAGAGAGGAGCGGAGAAGACTGAGAAATTCATCCATTTATTTGAGATACATTTATTGAGCACTTAGGGTATACAAGGCACTGTACTAGGCTTTGTGACTGGAAGAGAGATGGGTTATAGCCATACTCCACTCAGGAGTAAGGAAAGGTAACTGATATTTATTGAGCTCCTACTGTGTGCCAGGCATAGAGCAGGGCGCCTTTCAAAGTGCTTATTTCTTCTCACAACAAACCTGGGATGAGGTGGCTATTCTCCCCACTACACAGAAGAGGTCCAGAGAGGTGATGTCACTTAGACCACACGGCGAGCAAGTGGCCGAGCTGGGATTCAGCCTAGATCCATCGGGTTCCTAGACCCCAATACTATTTTTTTCCCTCGAATCAGACTGTGGTTTTTGTCTTAAATACCTACTGAGTGAACCAGTTTTAAAAAGAACAAAACCTGGAAGCAAACCAGGCCAGTCTCAGATGGAGCCAGAACACGCTTTTGCTGGAGTCAAGCTCCCGCTCAGAAGCCCCGTCTCATCAACAGGGGCCCCAGCCTGGTCTTGACCCCTGTCTGTAGGGAATCCAGGACACCTGGAAGCTGACCTCATTCTAGCCCCAAAAGTCAGGGAGGGAGAGCTTGGTAGAGGCACGCTCCCCAAACCCACTGGACCTTGGATACGGCTGTTGTGGGATTCAGAGCAGCTCAGGGCTCAGACCCACCCCCCTCCCCTCCCCAAGGGTAGTCAAGGCAGGGCCTGGATGTTCCAGCTACTATTACTGCAAAACAAATCACCCTAAAACTTAGAGGCATAATCTATCCATCTAATTATGCTCACAGACTCTGTAGGCCAGAACATGAACAAGAAGACTTCCCTGGTGGTCCAGCGGTTAAGACTACATGCTTTCAACGCAGAGATGCAGGTTCAGTTTCCAGCCAGGGAGCTGAGATTCCCAAATGCCACGTGGCATGGCCAAATTTTTTTAAGAAAAGAATATGAAAAGGGCACGGTGGGGAGAGGGGTATGCTTCTCGATGTTTGGGGCCTCCTCTGGGAAGGCTCAGTAGCTGGGGGTGATGCAACAGCTGAAGGCTGGAATCATCTGGAATACCTTCACTCATATGTCTGATGGTTGACGTTGGCTGTCGGCTGGGACCTCAGCGGGGCTGTCAGTCAGAACAGTAATGGGGGGGGCCCTTCCATACCACCCCTTCTCAGACTAAACTGAGCTTCCTCACGGCATGGCAGCTGGGTTCGAAGAGCGAGCGTTCCGAAAGGGCCAAGTGGAGGCTGCAGCACCTTTGATGACCCGATCTTGGCAATCACATAGCTTTGTGTCACTTCTGCAACGGACCGCAAGCCCACCCAGTTTCAAGGGAAAGGAACATAGACTTTACCTCTCAATGGGACAGCATGTGCAACTGGAGACATTGTTGTGGCCGTCACTGTCACCTAACTGGCTATAAACATACTTTGCTGCTGTAGGCAGGAGGTGGGTGTTGGCTGTCAAAACTATGAGACCAGTTTGAGTGAGTGGCTGCTCTGAGTGGAGATGGAAGCAGCTTTGTGAAAGCTAGAATGGGCTGGAGGTGGGGGGGAGGAGTAGTCTGAGTGAGTCCAAGAATAAGTAGCTTGATTGAGATTTGATTTCTGAGGTCTAGGCAACAAGGCTGGTGGTAACAAGGCAGGGCTTGATCTGGTGCAGAGGAACAGAGATTGTTTTATTTGTTTATCTGTCATCCTTTCATCTGGAGAAGGAAATGGCAACCCACTCCAGTATTCTTGCCTGGAAAATCCCAGGGACAGAGGAGCCTAGCAGGTTGCCATCTATGGGGTCTCACAGAGTCAGACACGACTGAAGCAATGTAGCAGCAGCATTCTTCCATCAGTACAGCCACTCTCTCCCACCCATCCATCCTTTTATTTTATTTTTTCTTTTTGGCTGTGCTGCATGGCTTGTGAAATCTTAGTTTATTTTCCATACCAGGGATTGAACCTATGGCCCCTGCCCTGGAAGCATGTGTCCTAACCACTGGACCACAGGGGAATTCTAGTTCAGTTCAGTTCAGTCGCTCAGTCGTGTCCGACTCTTTGCGACCCCATGAATCGCAGGCCTCCCTGTCCATCACCAACTCCCGGAGTTCACTCAGACTCACGTCCATTGAGTCCGTGATGCCATCCAGCCATCTCATCCTCGGTCGTCCCCTTCTCCTCCTGCCCCCAATCCCTCCCAGCATCAGGGTCTTTTCCAATGAGTCAACTCTTCGCATAAGGTGGCCAAAGTACTGGAGCTTCAGTTTTAGCATCATTCCTTCCAAAGAAATCCCAGGGTTGATCTCCTTCAGAATGGACTGGTTGGATCTCCTTGCAGTCCAAGGGACTCTCAAGAGTCTTCTCCAACACCACAGTTCAAAAGCATCAATTCTTCTGCGCTCAGCCTTCTTCATAGCCCAACTCTCACATCCATACATGACCACAGCAAAAACCCATTATTTTTTGATCCATTTACCTATCTATCTACTCTTTTAGCTACCTATACTTTCATTCGTTCAACAGTACATTTGGATCATATGCACGTTGAACTTATATAAATTCAACTATATCCTTAGGAAAACAGAGAGGAGGGAAAACTAATTTTAAAAGCACAATTGACTCTACCTGTCATTCCACTCAGTGGGTGTTTGCCCTTGAGGGAGCTTGAGCTGAGCCATGAGACTCTGCAGATCATCATACAGGAGCATGTAACCAAATAGGGTGGGGAAAGCAAAACCACAAATGTGGAGAAGGAAATGGCAACCCACTCCAGTGTTCTCGCCTAGGAAATCCTATGGAAAGAGGAGCCTGGCGGGCTACAGTTCATGGGGCTACAAAGAGTTGGGTGCGATTTAACAACTAAACAAGACGATGCTAAAAATATTTTCAAAAGTAAAGGATATTTTCTTACCTCCATTGTTGCTTTAAAATAGCATTAAAAAGATAAAATTAGTATGCCCAGATGTTGTTAGTAAGAGACAAAGGAACTAAAAGGAACTAAAATATATTATATATATATATTCTCTGGGATTCAAATACTATATATTTCTAATTTTAAATTGTTCATTTTGTTAAACATGATTTGACTTTGGTTGGCCTTTTATAGTTTACATAAAACAAAGTTGATTTTCCTCAGTTCTGTGATTTAGATATTTCCCACACTGAGCAAATAAGAAAATTTGAATTTAGGTACTGTGCACGCATGCTAAGTTGCTTCTGCTGTGTCAGACTCTTTGCGACTGTATGGGCTGTAAGCTGCCAGGCTCCTCTGTCCATGGGATTCTCTTTGTGACCCCATGGACTGTAGCCCACCAGACTCCCCTATCCATGGGATTTCCCATGCAGGAATACTGGAATGGGTTACCATGCCCTCCTCCAGGGGATCTTCCTAACTCAGGGATCGAAACCACATCCCTTATGTCTGCTGTATTAGGCAGGTAGGTTCTTTACCACTAGCACCACCTGGGAAGTTCTTATATATACAGTGAAAATGAAAGTGTTAGTCACTCAGTTGTGTCTGACTTTATTTTCTTGGGCTCCAAAATCATTGTGGACTGTGACTGCAGCCATGACATTAAAAGATGCTTGCTCCTTGGAAGAAAAGCTATGACCAACCTAGACAGCATATTAAAAAGCAGAGACATTACTTTGCCAACAAAGGTCTGTCTAGTCAAAGCTATGGTTTTTCCAGTGGTCATGTATGGATGTGACAGCTAGACCACAAAGAAAGCTGAACACTGAAGAACTGATACTTTTGAACTGTGGTGTTGGAGAAGACTCTTGAGAGTCCTTTGGACTACAAGGAGATTAAACCAGTCAAGCCTAAAGGAAATCAGTCCTTAACATTCATTGGAAGGACTGATGCTGAAGCTGAAACTCCAATACTTTGGCCACCTGATGCAAAGAAATAACTCATTGGAAAAGACCCTGATGCTTGGAAAGATTGATGCAGGAGGACAAGGGGGCTTCAGAGGATTAGATGGTTGAATGGCATCAGAGATTCGATGGGCATGAGTTTGAGCAAGCTTCAGGAGTTGGTGATGGACAGGGAAGCCTGGCATGCTGCAGTCCATGGGGTTGCAAAGAGTTGGACGTGACTGAGGGACTGAATTGAACTGTGTCTGACTCTTTGCAACCCATGGACTGTAGCCCACCAGGCTCTCCTATCCATGGGAATTCCCAGGCAAGAATACTGGAGTGGGTTGCCATTTCCTTCTCCAGGGGATCTTCCTGACTCGGGGATTGCATCCAGATCTGCATTGCAGGCAGATTCTTAACCGTCTGAGCCACCAGCTACCTTCCCTTATATACACAGTGGTTTGGTCATTTAATAATCAGGTACTGCAGAACTAAATTACTTTGTCAGCATTTAGCCACTTAGTACTGTAAGTATTTTGGATTAATCTTTAGTAATTTAAACAAGCCTAGAAAAACCAACTGAAGTTTCTGTGCATTTTTAATTATGTTGAATATCCTGCTTGTTATTAGAATGAATAAACTGGTAAATTTGGTTCAAAAAGCACCTCATTATGGCTCTTGAAGCTAGTGAGCTTACAAGCAGCTAAGAAAATGACAGTAGGAAGAAAAGATATTTTTAAATGCTCAGACATTGTATAAATGGTTTGTTTATTTGATCAGTCTTCTTGAGGAGTGTGTTGGAAGACTTAAAAATGCTTCTCAAATACATGTCAATGGCAAAAGACCGCTGATGGTGGGATAGGAAGAACATGAGAGGAGTCCTTTGTGAGTACAGGATATAGGATGTTTAAACAAAATCTTAAATGACAAGCTTAAATTTTTAAGATACTGAAGAGAAAGAAGGGCCTGCCAAGCAGAGGGAACAGCATGGTATTCAGAGAAACTCAGTAACACAGGGTGTTGGGACTTCCCGGGTGGTGCAGTGGTTAAGAGTCTGCCTTGCAGTGCAGGGGACTCAGGATCCTCAAGGGAGCCTCAATTTTTTTTCCAATTACAGTTTAAAAGGTTCAAAGCATTCAAGAAACATGCTGCCCTGAGCAAGAAGAAGAAATCACACACTATGATTTCAGGGCCCTTGGGATCCAGTTGGACCTATTAATATATCTGTGGGGATTCACTGAAGACTAGATTGAGGGTGTTTTCTTCCAGGGAGGATTTAGTTTTGCTTCTGTTGAGCTCCTGGTATCACCACAGAATTTACTTTTGTATTTTTTATACTTTCTGGAACCATTTCCTACAAAAAGTAAAGTTCACAAGACTTTAGAGGGAACCATTATTTTTCTAAGTTCTACCATCACTGATAAGTTGTGAAACTTAATACAAATGGAATCATGCAGGATTCCCAGAATTGGACTGTGAAGAAGGCTGAGCGCCGAAGAATTGATGCTTTTGAACTATGGTGTTGGAGAAGACTCTTGAGAGTCCCTTGGACTGCAAGGAGATCCAACCGGTCCATTCTGAAGGAGATCAACCCTGGGATTTCTTTGGAAGGAATGATGCTAAAGCTGAAGCTCCAGTACTTTGGGCACCTCATGCGAAGAGTTGACTCATTGGAAAAGACCCTGATGCTGGGAGGGATTGGGGGCAGGAGGAGAAAGGGAAGACAGAGGATGAGATGGCTGGATGGCATCACGGACTCAATGGACGTGAGTCTGAGTGAACTCTGTGAGTTGGTGATGGACAGGGAGGCCTGGCGTGCTGCGATTCATGGGGTCGCAAAGAGTCGGACACGACTGAGCGACTGAACGGAACGGAACTGATGCAATATTGACTGATTCGTTCCTGCTGTTATATGTAGTGACAGCGTAGTATTCCAGTGTATGAAAATACCATAGTTCATTTATCCATTGTCCTGATAATGGAAGTCTGGTGCTATTATAAATGAAGCTGCTGTGAACATCCTTCTGTATCACTTTTGGTGAACACAAGCACGTATTCTTATTGGCTAGATACCCAGGAGTAAAATTGAGTGATGGAGTACATGGATGTTTGGTTTTAGTACATACTGCCAAACATTTTCCAAACCAGTTGCGCCAGTTTACTCCCCCACGAGCTGCATATGAGAATTCCAAGTGGTCTCCATCCTTACCCGATGGAGTGGTATTTCACTGTGACTTTAATTTGTATTTTCCTGATGATTAACGCTGTAGAACACCCTTTATGTTTACTGGCTATCTTGATACCCTATTTGGCGCATGTCCAAATCTGTTGCCCTCCTTTTTTTGAACTTAGACTTAATTGGAATTCACTGGAAATGTAAAAATGGTGCGTATTCCACATTATGTAACACCTCCAGCAGAATGCATGTCACTAGTGCACTGATATTGGCTCTTGGAAGTAAAAATAGCCTGATTCATATCATTTTCTGATTTCTGTGGTGTAAATACTCCAGCCACAGTCGATTTCAAGCTACTGACTGAATGGCTCACAAAATTCCTGAATATTTAACAAGCAGCTCCCATGAGCCAGTCTGGATCGGCTCTGGGACACTGCTACGTCTGGGATAACACCTCTTATGAAACTAATTGATATTTCTGCAGCAAAATATGTAAATATTCACACTAATTAGTACAAAACAGACTCACATCAGTTGAGGTCATTTTTTTGCCTGCAAATGAGTCAACCACCAATTAACTGTAAGAGAACTTTCAATTTACAGAGCTCTTTGGGTTTTCATGCGGCACATGAAAGGTGGTGGGTCTGCAGCTGCTTCTAGTCCACTGTTTGAAGGTTTGCTGGTGCTGTTGGGCCATGTCAGGAAATCCTCTTGGGCTTGTGTGCCCAGCAACACACAGAGATTTTGAGCTCTCTGCAGCTCTTCTCTGCAGTCTCCTCTAGTCTGGGAAGTCTACAGCTGAACATACAAGAAATACTCCATGAATTGTCCCTTTGCTTCATTTCTGTTTTAGCATTGCTGTAGAATTGTTTGTTCAGTCATTCAGTCATGTCAAACTCTTTGTGGCTCCATGGACTGCAGCACACCAGGCTTCCCTGTCCTTCACTATCTCCCAGAGCTTGCTCAAACTCATGTCCATTGGTCATCTCATCCTCTGTCGTCCCCTTCTCCTTCTGCCTTCATGCTTTCCCAGCATCAGGGTCTTTTCTAATGAGTCAGCTCTTTGCATCAGGTGACCAAAGTATTGGAGCTGTAGAACAGAGTCTTCCAAAATGTGACTTCTGGAACTAGTGAGTCCAGAGGTCACATAGCTTTGCCCACAGAAAGTTGTGGAGTCAGGCTGCCTAGCTTAGAATCTCGGCTCTACCATTTAACTTCCTAAAAAATTAATTAATTGATTCATTTTGGGCTAGGCTGCGTCCTCATTGCTGGGTGGGGGCTTTCTCTAGATGCAGAGAATGGGGGCTACTCTTCATTGCAGTGCCCTGGCTTCTTGTTGCAGTGGCTTCTCTTGCTGCAGAGCACAGATTGTAGTCCCGGCTTCAGAAGTTGCACACGCAAGCTCAGTACCTTGGGCGCTTGGGCTTAATTGATCTGTGGCATGTAGGAACTTCCCAGATGAGGGATCGAAACCTGCAATGTGTCTCCTGAATTGGCAGGTGAATTCTTAATCACTGGACCCTCAGGGAAGTTGTCTACTATTTACTTTCACATTAAACCCCTCTGTGCCTCAGTTTCCTCATCTGATCATGAAAATTGAGGTTACAAAAAAACAGAATTCCTACGGACCATCTCAGAGCTGCCTGTTGGGGGCTTCCAGGTTGCCCTGAGTATCTTGGACTAGTCAGCCTTGGTGAGTGCAGGGCGGATACTTTGTAATGGCAACCTGAGGACCTATGTTGCCCACGCTTGGTGCTTGGGGTGCTTCTCCATCTTTCCACCTTGCTGATCTGTGCCCGCAGTGGCTGGTTAGGGCAGCTGCTGGGTCAGCGATGCTCAGGCCCAAGGCCACTCCCCTCCCTCAGAAAATCTGTGCTTATCTGAGAAACATCCCATCCCAGGCCCCGCCCCATCCTGAGCTGTCTCAGACCTGACTTCTTAAGTCTTTCTCTTCCGCTAGAGCCTGTCTGAAGGCCATGATTTAGATCCATCTCCTCTCTCTGGGGGCAGTGGACGCTGTAATAGACCCATGTTCCATGCTGTCCAGTCCAAGGGGAGCCCTGCCCGGGGCCAGGGGATGCTGGCTGAGCCTTTGAGGTGTGAGCAGGCCAGTGGCCCCTCTTGTCAGGCCTACATTGGTAAACTGTTCTGATGGGCATTTTTTAAATTGGGTTGTCGGACTTCCCTGGTGGTCCAGTGGCTAAGACTCCATGCTCCCAATGAAGGGAGCCCAGGCACAATCCCTGGTCAGGGAACTAGAGCTCACATGCCACAAACTAAGAGTTTGCATGCTGAAACTAAGCTGGTGCAGCCAAATTAATTAGCTATATTTTATATATATATATAATTGAGTTGTCTGTCTTTGTCTTCAGATTCATAGGAGCTCTTTATATGTTCAGGATATGAGCCCTTCCTTGGATACATATACTGAAAAACCTACTTTCTCCCAGTCTGAGGCTTGTCTTTAACCTCTCCTAAATGAAGAGTTCAAATTTAATAGAGCCTAATTTATCCTTTTTTTCTCTTACGTCTTTTCATAAGTCTTTGGGAAATGAAGACATCTATCCACATTTTCTTCTAGAACTTTTATTGTTTCATTGTTCACATACAGATGTATCATCCTCAATCTTGAATTGATTTCTTTGTGTGAGGTAAGGCTCAAAAATCTTTTCTTTTCTTTTCTTTCTCATGTGGATATCCAGTTTTGGCAGCACTATTTATTGGAAATACAAAATAAATATACTTTTTGGTAAATATTTTTGAATTGAAAAACGCATATCCTTCCCCCACTGAATTGCAGGGACAGCTCATTAGCCAGATGATCATATCTGTGCAGCTCTGTTTTCTGAATTCTCTGCTCTGTATTCCTGATTTACCTGTCTATCCATGCACTAATGGCACACGGTCTTAATTACTGTAGCTTCCCTTTTATTAATTCTTTATTTGCTTATTTTTTGTTGTTGAACCATACAGCTTGTGGAATCTTGGTTCCCTAGCCAGGCATTGAACCCAGTCCCTTGGCGGTGGAACACAGCCTTAACTACTGGGCCACTGGAGAATTTCCTTCTTTTTTAATTAAAACTTTTAATTTTCATTGAGATATAATTGACATATAGCATTACATTAGTTTCAGGTGTACAAAATAACAAATTCCATATTAATATATATTGCAAATATAAATGAAGGTTCACGTACCGTTGTAAGAAATAATGGAGAGATCCTGTGTGCTCTTTACCCAGTTTTTCCCAGTGGTAACATCTTACAAAAGTGTAATACAGTGTCGCAACCAGGATGTTGATATCAATACAATCTACCAATCTTATTCAGAATTCAGCACTGTGTGTGCATGTTCAGTTCTAAACAGAACCACACATGTAGGTTCCTGTATCTACCACCATAGTCAAGATAAACAAGTTTCATCTTCAGAAGAATCCCTTGTTTCCCATTTTTAGCCACACCCACCTCCCTCTCACACGCTCTCCCCATCACAGTAACCCTCCTTAACCCCGGCAATCACTAATCTATTTCCCATTTCTATTATTTTGTCATTTCAAAAATGATGTATAAATGGAATCATATAGTATGTAATCTTTTAGGACTGGTTTCTTTTTCTCTGTAAAAATTCACCCAAGTTGTTACAGTTCCAATAGCTTGTTCCTTTTTATTACTGAATAGTGTTGCAGGGTGTGGATATAGCCATTTGTTTAATCATTCATCCAGTTAAGGATAGGAATTGTTTTCTTAATAAAATTGCTGTGAACATTTCAATACAGATTTTTATGTGAACCTGTTTCTGTTTCTCTTGGATAAATGCCCACAAGAGTGCAATTTCTGGATTGAATGGTGAGAGCATATTTACTTTTTTAAAGATATATTGACTGTATTTTTTATAGCAATTTTATATTCACAGCAAAATTTAGTGGAAATTACAGAGAATTCTCATGTAACTCCGGCTCCCACATCTGCACAGCCTCTCCCACTATCAGAAGAGTATATTTGTTATAATCTATGGACTACATTGACACATCATTACCACCTAAAGTCCATATTTACACTAGGATTTACTCTGAGTGTTATGGCTTTGGACAAATGCATGACCAATGCGGTATCATATAGAGTAGTTTCACTGCCATCAAAATCTTCTGTGCTCAAGTGAAGTAAGTCAGAAAGAGAAAAACAAATATTGTATATTAATGCATATATGGACTTCCCTGGTGGCTCAGAGGTTAAAGCGTCTGCCTCCAATGCGGGAGACTCGGGTTCGATCCCTGGGTCGGGAAGATCCCCTGGAGAAGGAAATGGCAATCCACTCCAGTATTCTTGCTTGGAGAATCTCATGGACTGAGGAGCCTGGTGGGCTGCAGTCCATGGGGTCACAAAGAGTCGGACACGGCTGAGTGACTTTACTTACTTACTTACTAATGCATATATATGGAAACTAGAAAAAATGGTACTGATGAACCTATTGCAGGACAGCGATAGAGACACAGACATGGAGAACAGACTTATGGACACAGTGGGGGAAGGAAAGTGTGGGACAAACTGAGAGGGTAGCATTGAAACATGTACGTTACCAAATGTAAAATAGATAGCCGGTGGGAATTTGCTCTACTACACAACCCGGTGCTCTGTGACAACCTCGTGGGGGACACACGTATACCTGCAGTGGCTGATTCCTGTTGCTGTGTGGCAGAAACCAACACAACATCGTAAAACAATTATGCTCCAGTTAAAAAGAAATGAAGTAAGTCTTCTGTGCTCACTGCTATAAAGTGGATAACCAAAACGTCTGACTGTACACCACAGGGAACTCTGCTCAATGTTATGTGGCAGCTTGGATGGGAGCGGAGTGTGGGGGAGAATGGATACGTGTATATGTATGGCTGAGTCCCTTTGCTGTCCACTGAAACTATCATATTGTTAATCATCTACTCTCTGATATTAAAGTAAAAATTAAAAGAAATCCTCTGTGCTCTGCCTGTTCATCCCTCCCACCCCCAACCTCTGGCAACCAGTGATCCTTTCATTGTCTCTATAGTTGCACTTCTTCCAAAAGTCACATAGTTGGATTATACCGTATGAAGCCTTTGCATATTGGCTTATTTCACTTAGCAACTTTCATTTAAATGTCCTCTATATCTTTTCAAGGCTTGATAGTTCATCTCTCTCTTTTTTTTTTTTTCATT
This sequence comes from Aepyceros melampus, assembly GCA_006408695.1. NCBI lineage: Eukaryota > Metazoa > Chordata > Mammalia > Artiodactyla > Bovidae > Aepyceros > Aepyceros melampus. The sequence continues at coordinate 455,320 of SJXQ01004775.1, forward strand.
GTGTGGATGTATCACGGTTTATTTATCCATTCACCTATTGAAGGACATTTTGATTGCTTCCAAGTTTTGGCAATTATACACACACACAGAGGTGCTATAAATATTTGTGTGTAGTTTCTTTGTGTGTGGACCTAAGTTTTCAAGTTATTTGGGCAAATGCCAGAGAGCATACAACTGGTGGAGCATGTGGTAAGAGTATGGTTAGTTTTAGTAAGAAACTGTCTTCCAAAATGGCTCTACCAGTTTGCATTCCCACCAGCAATGAAATGAGTGTTTCATTGCTCCACATCCATGTCAGTATTTGGTGTTTTCAGTGTTCTGGAATTTGGCCATTCTATTAATAATAGGTGTGTAGTAGTACCTTGTTTTGATTAGCAAATCCCCAATGACATATATGGACTTCCCTGGTGGCTCAGACAGTAAAATAATCTGCCTACAATGCAGGAGACTTGGGTTCAATGCCTAGGTCAGGAAGATACCCTGGAGAAGGGAATGGCAACCCACTCCAGTACTCTTGGTTGGAAAACCCCATGGACAGAGGATTACACCCCCTGTAGCCCCCTGGTGGGCTACAGCCCATGGGGTTGCAAAGAGTCAGACACTGACTGAGCAACTATCCCCTGGAGAAGAGAAAGGCTACCCACTCCAGTATTCTTGCCTGGATAATTTCATGTACAAAGGAAGATACATATACATGTATCCATTCTCCCTGACACTCCACTCCCATCCAAGCTGCCACGTAACATTGAGCAGAGTTCCCTGTGCTATACAGTAAGACATTTTGGTTATCCATTTTAAATAAAGCAGTGAGCACGGAAAACTTATTTCATTTCTTTTTAATTGGAGCAGGCTACAGTCCATGGGGTTCCAAAGAGCTGGACATGACTGAGCAACTTTCACTTTCACAATAACTCTGATGTTGCACATCCTTCCATGTGCTCACTTGCCATCTATATATCTTCTTTGGTAAGGTGTCTGTTCAGGCCTCTTGTCTGTTTACAAACCGAGTTTTTCATTTTCTTGTTGTTGAGTTTTAAGAGTTTTTTGTATATTTTGGATAACTGTCCCTTATCAGATTTGTCTTTTTCATATATGTTCTCCCAATCTGTGGCTTGTCTTCTCACCTTCTTGACACTGTCTTTCACAGAGCAAAGGTCTTTAGTTTTAATGAAGTCCAGCTTATTATTTCTTTCACAGGTCATGCCTTTGATGTTGTATTTAAAAAATCATCACCATATCCAAGATCATCTAAGTTTTCTCTTCTAATGTCATGTAGGAATTTCATATTTTTACATATTACATTTGGGTCTACCTATGATCCATTTTGAGTTAATTTTTGTGCAAGGTGCAGGGTCTGGGCCTGCATTCTCTCTTTTCTTTTTTTGCTTTGTGGATGCCCAGTTGTTCCAACACCACTTTTTGAAGATTATCTTTGCTTCATTGTATTGCCTTCACTCCAAGATCACTTGATTATATTTAAATGGTTCTACTTCTGGGCTCTCAATTCCATCCTGTGGGTCTATTTATCCATACTTTCGCTAATGCTTGATTATTGCAGCTTTATAATAAGTCTTGAAATTGGGTAGTATAAGTTCTCTTTGTTCTTCTCGATCAGTAGGAGTTGTTTACTCTGGGTCTTTTGCCTCTCCATATACATTTCAGAGTTAGTTTTTCAATATTCACAAAATAACTTGCTGGGATTTTGATTGGTAATATGTTAAACCTGTAGATCGGGTTGGGAACAACTGATATCTTGACAATATTGAGGCTTCCTATCCATAAATATGGAAGTCACTCCATTTATTTAGCTCTTCAATTGCTTTTCATTAGTTTTATAATTTTTCTTGTAAAGATCTTATATGTATATTTTTAGATTTATACCTAAGTAATTCATTTTGGGAGATGCTAACGCTTGGAAGGAATGATGTAAAGCTGAAACTCCAGTACTTTGGCCACCTCATGTGAAGAGCTGACTCACTGGAAAAGACTCTGATGCTGGGAGGGATTGGGGGCAGGAGGAGAAGGGGACAACAGGATGAGATGGCTGGATGGCATCACGGACTCAATGGACGTGAGTCTGAGTGAACTCCGGGAGTTGGTGATGGACAGGGAGGCCTGGCATGCTTCGATTCATGGGGTCGCAAGGAGTCGGACACAACTGAGCAACTGAACTGAACTGAACTGATCGTAAAATCCATTGCTTTTCTTAGTTTCAGATTCCACTTCGCTGGTGTGGTGCAGGAGAGTGGCTGGCTTGCTCTTCGTGGCTGTGCTGGGTCTTCGTTGCTACACAGGCTTGTCTCCAGTTGTGGTGAGTGGGATCTGCTCTCGAGTTGCGGTGCACAGACTTCTCGTTGTGGTGGATTCTCTTGTTGGGGAGCACGGGCTTTGGGGTTCTCACCCCTCCTAGATGGGCTCTGAAAGATGGGCTCTTTATCTCCACCTGTTGGGCTGTACCTGCAGGCCTAGAAGGCCTGTGCTTGCCCAGCTTCAAGACTGATGAAAGAGCTTGGACTCAGCAACAGAGATATCAATGGTTTAATGAATGAGGGAGCTTACGCCTGAAGCAAGGTCCTGGAGCAGCACCCCATCATGTGCAGTGAGTGGGGGGCAAGGCAGGACATGGTGGCAGTCTTCCCTTGGCTCAAGTCTTGAAGGCTGTTGATTCTTAGGGTTCTGCCCAGGAAATTTTCTCATCTCTCAAGATGCCTTCTCTACAAATGACTTTGTCTGGTCCGTGCCTTCAATCTCTCTGTCTCCAGCTCCAAACTCTCCCCTGGTTTCCCATTTTCCTGGACATTTTCTTACAAACCTCAGGGAGACTGGGAGGCCCTTTGGGTGCCAAAGAAAAGCCTTGATGTTTAAGGCAGAATACCTAGTTCCATCACCCACTTGGATCAATTGCTGCCACTCTCTGATCCTTGAATTTTCTCTCTGAGAAAAATGGTGTGGCCTCACAGGTAAGCAGGTCAGGAAGCAGTTAGAATGGGACATGGGACAACAGACTGGTTCCAAATAGGAAAAGGAGTACATCAAGGCTGTATATTGTCACCCTGCTTATTTAGCTTATATGCAGAATACATCATGAGAAACACTGGGCTGGAGGAAGCACAAGCTGGAATCAAGATTGCCGGGAAAAATACTAATAACCTCAGATATGCAGATGACACCGCCCTTATGGCAGAAAGTGAAGAAGAACTAAAGAGCTTCTTGATGAAAGTGAAAGAGGAGAGTGAAAAATTGGCTTAAAGCTCAACATTCAGAAAACAAAGATCAGGGCATCTGGTCCCATCACTTCATGGCAAATAGATGGGGAACAGTGGAAACAGTGGCTGACTTTATTTTTGGGGCTTCAAAATTGCTGCAGATGGTGAAAATTGCAGCCATGAAATTAAAAGACACTTACTCCTTAGAAGGAAAGTTATGACCAACCTAGACAGTGTATTAAAAAGCAGAGACATTGATTTGTCAACAAAGGTCTGTTTAGTCAAGGCTATGGTTTTTCCTGTGGTCATGTATGGATGTGAGAGTTGGATTATAAAGAAAGCTGAGCACCAAAGAGTGGATGCTTTTGAACTGTGGTGTTGGAGAAAACTCTTGAGAGTCCCTTGGACTGCAAGGAGATCCAACCAGTCCATCCTAAAGGAGATCAGTCCTGGGTGTTCATTGGAAGGACTGATGTTGAAGCTGAACCTCCAATAGTTTGGCTACCTGATGCGAAGAACTGACTCATTTGAAAAGACCCTGATGTTGGGAAAGATTGAGGGCAGGAGGAGAAAGGGATAACAGAAGATGAGATGGTTGGATGGCATCACCGACTCAATGGACATGAGTTTGGGTGAAATCCGGGAGGTGGTGATGGACAGGGAGGCCTGGCATGCTGTGGTTCATGGGGTGGCAAAGAGTCGGAGATGACTGAACGACTGAACTGAACTCACAGGTTGTTGGGGGCAGGGCTGGGGCTGGGGGCATTTCCCGGAGTCTGAGTTGACAGCTCTTTGTAAAATATGGAGCCCACAGGAGGAGCGGCATCATGTGCCCATATATACTTCACCTGGCTCCCAGGTGAGCCTTCCTCCCCTTCACCTTTTGCCCAGCCCTCCCATCTCACGGCAGTTCTATCAGCCACTCACACCAGAAACCTGAGGCTCAATTTTGCGTCCTCCCCTCCTGGGGCCACACAGCAATAACTCTTCCATCAGCAATAACTCTTCTTTTTCTTTTTTTTTTAAATAAACATTAGTAACTTTATTTAAATTTTATTTCTTTTTGGCTGTGCTGGGTCCTTGCTGCTGCCCTCGGGCTTTCTCTGGTTGCATGGAGCAGGGGTGGCTCTCTAGTTACAGTGCAAGGGCTTCTCACTGCAGCGCCTTCTCTTGTGGAGCACAGGCTCCAGGGCATGTGGGCTCAGTAGTTGCAGTGGTGGTTGTTGTTCAGTCGCTAAGTCACGTCCAGCTCTTTGCGACCCCATGATCTGCAGCCACGTCAGGCTTCCCTGTCCTTCACTATCTCCCAGAGATTGCCCAAACTCATGTCCATTGAGTCAGTGATGCCATCCAACCATCTCATCCTCTGTCACCCCCTTCTCCTCTTGCCCTCAATGTTCCTGGACAAGATTCCTGGATCAAACCCCGTCCCCTGCATTGGCAGGCAGACTCCCAGCCACTGGACCACAGCAAAGTCTAGCAACAGCTGTTCATTCTGCCTCTTTGATATTTCTCCCAACTGCCCCCTTCCTTTCCCTTTACACAGCTCCAGCCTAGTCCCGGCACATCATCTTTCCTCCAGATGGTTGCAGTGGCCTCCTCCCTGGCCTCCCTGCCTCCTATCTCATGCTCTCTTGAGAGCCGTCCTCTACACAGGCCACCATTAAACAACATGGATCTTATCATCCCCATCCTCTAAACCCTGTACTCATACCTGTTTGCCTCCCAGATGAAGGTGAGCTGTTCCCCTGGTACTCCAGGCCTTTCCTTATCAAGCCCCTGCTCTGCCTCAGCTCTGCCCTCCACATGCACCCTCGCTCATCTGTTTGCTTTTCCTTGAACCCCCTGTGCCTCCTGCTTTTTGTTTATGCCAGTTTCTCCACCCCAAATTTCCCCCCTTCATCTTGTGCCTGCTGCAGGGGTGTCACACCCCTTGTAATAAGACCTGCACCGCAGAGTGGGAAACTGCAAGGTATCCACGCAGCATACAGGCGTTTTGATATGATAACGATCCCGCTTTTGCCAGAAATCTTTGGAAATGGCCTCTCCTCCCCTAGGCTTAGTCATCAGATGTGAAGGTTGCCTCTTAAACCCAAGATTTGGACTAACGCGATCAACCAGATGCACTGCTTGGGAAAGGTCAACCATAGGACACAAAGGTTTAGGGTTGACCAGATATCCACTGGGTGAGGCATGTCTGTGCAATTCTTTGAGTGTGATTCACTAGATGCTAAGATAGGTGGGATCTGGTTACCTCTTTACTAGAACTGGTGGAATCAGGTACTGTGGTGATATCAGTCTTGGAGCCAGATCAAGAGGACTGCTGGGGCTGAGAGAAAGGGGCTAAGACCCTTCTGCCTGCACCCTTTCATCTCTCCCCACCCCCTACTCTGGGGTCCTTGAGCTGTCAGCCACCCCCTCCCAGCCTCACAGAGGCACTTTGTGCAGGTCTCTGGGGTGGGAGTGAGCAGCAATTCCAGCAAGTTTTAGCATAGTTTTAACACTTTATGCTTGTTCCACCACTTTTTCCCCATTTATCCTTGGATAAGTGAATTAACTTCTTAGGGCCTCAGTTTCCTTTCTGAAAAAATGTGGCTCTTAAATCCTACCAACTGCGGTATTCAGAGGATCAGCCAAAACAATCCTTCCGAAGCTTTTGATGTATGCACAGGAAATACAATGTCCTTCTGCCCCTCCCGCTCTCCTTACACCCTATTTCAAGGGCAGAGACTTTGTTCCTTTCATATCTGAGGCACTCCTGCTGTTTCATGCGTGACTTAGGGTGTAAGACACAACAGGTGTCCATGAGGTTCCTGAACTGGTCATGTAAGGGAGGGCAACTTGGGGGCAGTGCCCTGCCCAGGGCATTCGGACATGGGCTCAGGGAAGCCCCAATGCACCTTCCCCTTATGTCATACCAGCTTTAGGTTTTGAACCCTATGGACCCAGGTCCAAATACTGACGGTGCTCCTACTCGCTCTGAGATCTGGGCCATGTAGTCACTGGTCTCCAAACCTCAGTTCCTCATCTGAAAAGGGGTGAGGGGATCCCCAGGTGGAAGTGGTGTGACAAGAGTCAGACCCAGCACACAGTAGGTACTCAGGAGATGGGACCCAACCTGTCCGCCTCCTCCTCCCTCTCTCCTTCCTTCCCTTCCTTTCTTCTGTGTGAGAGATGTCTCCAAGGAAACGGGAGGAATTATTTTAAGAAAAGAGCCGAGGGCCCTGGTAGAAGCAGATGGTGGCTTGGGCATCTGGGAGGCAGAGGCAGGAGGCTCTGGCCCTTCAAGGAGACAATGGAACCCAAACACCTCTCCATCCCAGAAAGTACTAGGGCTCGGCCTGCAGATGAATCTGTCCAATGGCAGAGAAAAGGCATTTCCGGCATCACAGAGCAGGATGGAGCACTGGGCCTGGCTGAGCTTTTGACTCATTTGATGACCCTAGAAAAGTCCCACCCTCCAGTCTATTGGCTTGTGAGCAAATAGGAGGGCCTACTGTGAGGGATGAGGCATGGAGAAGGTAGGACTGGGGGCACGGGGCTGAGTTCTGGGATGAGAATCGTGTGAGAGAAGGTACCAAGGCGCTCCTGCACTCAGCAGAATCTCATTCATTCGCTCACTGGTCCATTCATTCCATTTGTATCCTGAGCGCCTTCCTCAGCCAGGCCAGGAGCACACTTTATTTCAAGACTTCTTCAGAATATCCCTGATGTGATATTTTTGCCCCAACTGTACCTATGAGGAAACTGAGGCTCTGAGAGGCAAAAAGAAGTTGCCCTGGTTCAAAAGAAAGTCAAAGCTTCTCCCCCAGTTTTGTCCTTATTTTCCACGATGTTTTCCATGTTCATAGTCATTGGGAAAGACCCTGATGCTGGGAAAGATTGAGAGCAGGAAGAGAAGAGGGTGACAGAGGATGAGATGATTGGATGGCATTGACTCAATGGACATGAGTTTGAGCAAACTCCAGGAGATAATGAAGGAAAGGGAAGCCTGGGGTACTACAGTCCATGGGGTTGCAGAGAGTCAGACATGACTGAGTGACTGAACAACAGCAACCTCCACCTTCAGTTGAAAATTCTGATGTCTCGGGGTCGTGATGCAGAATTGGCTAGACTCTGGCTTCATCTTTGAACTCTGAGACTTCAGCCCCAGTGAGCTGCCCGTAGTGGCTTGTGTTGACTTTCCAAAACAAAAAAAAAAAGCACAACATGAGAGTTGCATGTTAAGTTTTATTTGGGACCCATGAGAGGACTGCAGCCTGGGAATCAGCACCTCAGATAGCTCTGAGAGACTGCTCCAAAGAGATAGGGGCAAAAGACGGTACATATGTGATTTTGGTAAAGGAGGAGTACATGCAATCAAGTACATATTTTTGGTAGAGAGTTTCTGCTGGTCTCGTGACGCTTCTGCTAGTCACGAGCAACAGTCGTCACCATGAAGGATTTTAATGCTTTTCTCGATGTGAGGAGATATAAGAACTGGGCTCATAAAATCAGCTTCTGAGATTATCTAACTATCTGAAGACCTGTCCTGCCAGTTTTCTGGGAGCACAGAGTGCCTCATTTCTGCTCTCCACCCTGAACTCCTTCAGAGGGTGTTGGAGGCCAGCAGCCGCTGTGGCACATGATTTAATCCTTGTACAGGTAGATGGCAAGCGCCCATGGCAAGTGCCAATCTGTGGTTGACACTTGCAAGGGCCCAACCTAGGCCCCAGGCTTTGGTGTACACTGTCCCCTCTTGCTGGAATATCCACTCTGTCTTCACTTTGCTCATCAGACTAGGTGATGAGCACAGCTTAGGAGGCACTTCTTCTCGGATGCCTTCCTACACTCTGCTAACAGTTGGTCAGGGCCCTCTGGAATGGTGGGTTTTCTTGGATCTCCCCTGGAGCTGGCAAAACTCCTGAGGCCAGAGACATCCCTCCTGCATTGGGCATCCCTGGTGTCCAGTGGCATCTGTGAGCAGGAAATGAATAAATGAGCTAGAAAAGGGACACCCTAGGATTCCATGGCTTGTTTCACTCCTTTTTTTCCTCCAGACATTTCCCAAGCACCTCCTCCATGCCAGCCCCAGGGACAACTACTCAGGCTTGCAATTTACTTTGTGGTTTACAATGAACTTCCATCATCAAAAGCACATGCATGCATGCTATGCTAAGTCGCTTCAGTCGTGTCTGACTCTGTGTGACCCCATAGACAGCAGCCCACCAGGCTCCCCCATCCCTGGGATTCTCCAGGCAAGAACACCGGAGTGGGCTGCCATTTCCTTCTCCAACCATCCTGTAATGTAGGTGTTCATGTTTGTGTCCATGTTCCAGATGTGGAAACTGAGGCCCAGTGAGGTTGAATGACTTATCTAGTCACAGTCAGTGCGTGATAGAGCCAAGATCTGAACCTAGACATTTTCTCCTCTGGGGGATCTTCCCAACCCGGAGATGGAACCTGCATCTCTTAAGTCTGGCATGCAGGTCCTTTACCACTAGCACCAGCTGGGAAGCCCAGCAAATACACACTACTGTATATTAAATAGATAAATAACAAAATTTACTGTATAGCACAGGGAACTATATTCAATGGAAAGAATCTGAAAAAGAATATATATAGGAGTCCCCTGGTGGCTCAGACTATAAAGATTCTGCCTGTGATGCAGATCTGGAATTGATCCCTGGGTCTGGAAGATCCCCTAGAGAAGGGAATGTCTACCTACTACAGTATTCTCTGGAGAATTCCATGGGCAGAGAAGCCTGACAAGCTGCAGTCCATAGGGTAACAAAGAGTCAGACACAACTGAGCGAGTAACACTTTCACTTTCATATAGATGTCATTAACTCACTTCGCCATACATCTAAAACACGCAACATTGTAAATCAGCTATCTTCAGTTATGTTTTTTAAAGTCATCAGGCAGAAGAGTGGAGACACCTAGGTGCCTCCAGTGGACCAGTGTCTAGGAGCTGTTGATCCTGGCTGCTGCTGGGCTCCAAGGTAGGCACCAAAAGCAGCTGCTGCAAGGTGTTTGAGATACGGTGTGTCTTTGCCATCATAAAGCATTTGAGAAGTCTACAGATAACAATATTGTGTGATACAACTTGAAGTTTGGTAAGAGGTTAAACTCTCCTCTTTTTGTTTTGGCCGCACCGAGCAGTGTGCCGGATCTTAAGTTCCCTGACCAGAGATGGAACCGCACATCCCCACAGTGGAAGCATGGAGTCTTAACCACTGGATGGCTAGGGAAGTCCCAAAAAGGGATTAGGGGGAGTCCCTAAGTGTTCTCACCACAAGAGAAAAAAGGTTACTGTTAATATGTGAGGTGATAGATATGTTAATAAACTCCATTGTGATCATTCTGCAATGTGTGTATATATATATATCATATATATCAAAACATCGAATTGTACACTTTAAATATTTACAATTTTTAAGTGTCAACCATACCTCAATAAGAAAACGGTGACCTCCTTCAACAGGGCCTATGCACGAACGGCCTCACTCAGTGCCCCTGACCCTGCAGCCGGGCACCGCCAACCCACACTTCCGCTGGAGTCTCCTGGAACTCACAGGCGAGTCTGGGGCAGTCTCTTCAAGAAAATTAGAGTCACTAAGAGAACATTTCATGCAACAATGGGCACAATAAAGGACAGAAGTGGTATGGACCTAACAGAAGCAGAAGATATTAAGAAGAGGTGGCAAGAATACACAGAAGAACCATACAAAAAACATCTTCATGACCCAGATAATCATGATGGTGTGATCACTCACCTAGAGCCAGACATCCTGGAATGCGAACTCAAGTGGGCCTTAGGAAGCATCACTATGAACAAAACTAGTGGAGGTGATGGAATTCCAGTTGAGCTATTTCAAATCCTAAAAGATGATTCTGTGAAAGTGCTACACTCAGATGCCAGCAAATTTGGGAAACTCAGCAGTGGACTGGAAAAGGTTAATTTTCATTCCAATCCCAAAGAAAGGCAATGCCAAAGAATGTTCAAACTACTGCACAATTGCACTCATTTCACATGTTAGCAAAGTAATGCTCAAAAGTCTACAAGCCAGGCTTCAGCAATATGTGAACCGTGAACTTCCAGATGTTCAAGTTGGATTTAGAAAAGGCAGAGGAATCAGAGATCAAATTGCCAACATCTGTTGGATCATCAAAAAGCAAGAGAGTTCTAGAAAAATATCTACTTTTGCTTTATTGACTATGCCAAAGCCTTTGACTGTGTGGATCACAACAAACTGTGGAAAATTCTAAAAGAGATGGGAATACCACCTGACCTGCCTCCTGAGAAATCTGTATGCAGGTCAAGAAGAAATAGTTAGAACTGGATATGGAACAACAGACTGGTTCCAGTCCAGGAAAGGAGTACATCAAGGCTGTATACTGTCACCCTGCTTATTTAACTTATAAGCAGAATACATCATGAAAAATGCCGGGCTGGATGAAACACAAGCTGGAATCAAGATTGCCGGGAGAAATATCAATCACCTCAGATATGCAGATGATACCACCTTTATGGCAGAAAGTGAAGAAGAACTAAAGAGCCTCTTGATGAAAGTGAAAGAGGAGAGTGAAAAAGTTGGTTTAAAACTCAGCATTCAGAAAACTAAGATCATGGCATGCAGTCCCATCACTTCATGGCAAACAGATGAGGAAACAGTGAAAGACTTTATTTGGCGGCGAGGCGGGGGGGTGCTCCCAAATCACTGCAGACGTTGACTGCAGCAATGAAATTAAGATGTTTGCTCCTTGACCAACCTAAACAGCATATTTAAAAGTAGAGACATTACTTTGCCAACAAAGGTCTGTCTAGTCAAAGCTATGGTTTTTCCAGTAGTCATGTATAGATGTGAGAGTTGGACTATAAAGAAAGCTGAGTGCAGAAGAACTGATGTTTTTGAACTGTGGTGTTGGAGAAGACTTTGCAAGTCCCTTGGATTACAAGAAGATCAAACCAATTAATCCTAAAGGAAATCAGTGCTGAATTTCATTGGAATGACTGATGCTGAAGCTGAAAGTCCAATACTTTGGTCACCTGATGTGAAGAGCTGACTCATTTGAAAAGACCCTGATGCTGGGAAAGATTGATGGAAGGAGGAGAAGGGGATGATAGAGGATGAGTTAGTTGGATGGCATCACTGACTCGATGGACATGAGTTTGAGCAAGCTCCGGGAGTTGGTGAAGTACAGGGAAGCCTGGCATGCTGCAGTCCATGGGGTCGCAAAGAGTTGGACACGACTGAGGGACTGAACTGAAGTTTAAAAAAAGGGCTTCCCAGGTAGCAGTAGTGGTAAAGAGACGTAAGAGATGTGGGTTTGATCCCTGGGTCAGGCAGATCCCCTGGAGGAGGGCATGGCAACTCACCTCAGTATTCTAGCCTGGAGAATCCCATGGACAGAGGAGCCTGGCGGGCTACAGTCCATAGAATTACACAGAGTCAGACACAACTGAAGCAACTTAGCACATAAAGATGAAAAAAAAAAAAAAAAAAGGCATGCTTAGTAACACCTAAAAGAAAGTCAAGTATTTGGGAAAAGGCATGCTTGGTAATACCTAAAAGAAAGTCAAGTAAGCCAAGTATTCAGGGGTGGCAAACTGGGCGTGGGGAGTGGCATCTAGAAGTGAGGGCAAGCTTCCCCAGAGCAGGTGACATCTGAGTCAAAGTTCAAAAGATGAGTATCCAGTCAGGGGAGAGGCATTCCAGGAAAAAGGACTTGCACAGGCTGAGGTGTGAAACAGCTTAGCTTTGGGAGAACCTGCAGAGCCTGTAACTGAGTCATGGGATTTGACCAGAATTGAATTAGAAGAGGATGCAAAAGTCAAATGGTGAAGATTTTTGAATACAAGATTAACTCTGAATGCCAGTTCAAACTTTCACTTCTCTGCTATATAACACAGGGAACTCATTTCAGTGCTCTGTGATGACCTAGAGGTGGGGGGTGGGTGGTGTGGAAGGGAGGCTCAAGAAGGAAAGGATATATGTATGCTTATAGCTGAATCACTTGTTGTACAGCAGAAAGTTAACACAACATTGTAAAGCAATTATCCTCCAATTAAAAATTTTTTAAAAACTTTCACAGGTTCTGGGTGCTAGGGACAGTCTATTAAAAAGCAGAGACATTACTTTGCCAACAAAGATCCGGATAGTCAAAGGCATGGTTTTTCCAGTAGTCATGTACGGATGCGAGAGTTGGACCATAAAGAAGACTGAGTGCCGAAGAACTGAGGCTTTTCAACTGTGGTGTTGGGGAAGACACTTGAGAGTCCCTTGGACTGTAAAGAGATCCAACCAGTCAATCCTAAAGGAAATCAACCCTGAATATTCATTGAAAGGACTGATGCTGAAGCTGAAACCCCAATATTTTGGCCACCTAATGGGAAGAGCTGACTCATTGGAAAAGACCCTGATGCCGGGAAAGACTCAAGGCAGGAGGAGAAGGGGACGACAGAGGATGAGATGGTTGGAAGGCATCACGGATTTGATGGACATGAGTTTGAGCAAAGTCTGGGAGTTGCTGAAGAACAGGGAAGACTCGTGTGCTCCAGTCCATGGGGTTGCAAAGAATTGGACACAACTGAGTGACTGAAGTGAACTGACAGCTGATTCATGTTGTTGTAAAGCAGAAACTAACACAACATTGTAAAGCAATTATCCTCCAATTAAAAATTAAAAAAAACACACGTTTATAGGTTCTAGGTGGTAGGGAGCCAGCCAATGCAGGATTCTGAGCAAGAAAGAGGCACAGATCTGTTCTATAGAAGGATCTCTCTCTGTGGCTGGTGTGGAGGATGGATTGGAAAGGAAGAGACTGGACAGGAGTCCTGGGAGGAAGCTGGGGTGGTTCAGTCGGGGATGCAGAGGCAGAGCCAGGGTAGGGCCAGAGCGATGGGGAGGAGGGGCTAGACCCACAGTCTTTGTAGGGGAGAGAACGTTGATGTGTGCCAGAGGGTGAGGAGACAGAGGCCACCCCTCCCTCCCTGCAGGGGTCCTTGGACTTTCCTCTCCACTCCTCCCAGGGCCTGATCCAGCCTGACCAGATGCCTGGTTGACCCGAGAACAGTACTGAGGTCACTTACTCGAAAATCCTATCTTGAAGGATTTGGACATTATCTGGTTTGGTCACGAGCCAAATCTCACAGATAGATGTGGTTACTGCATGGATCTAGTCATTACCAGGGCTGATCATTACCCGAGGCTGGAGGTTACCTGCTGCCATGTGGACTCTGTTCACTTGCTTTGAGTCATTCTGTCCTCTCCCAGGGTCTTCCCTAAAGCCTATGCCTCTGCATGGTCTGAGCTGGCAGGCTGATGGCAGAGGTTGGAAGAGAATCTGACACCCAGGCTATTGCAGCCTTTCCCCCACCGTATCTTGTCTGGCCCCTGGGTGGGCCAGAAAGGCAAACATCCCCCAGTCCCACAACTTCCTTCAGAGCCTGACTGTTCTGTGCTATGTTTGGGTTATAACACCCTTTCCCAAATGGATCATCAATTCAGTTCAGTTCAGTCACTCAGTCGTGTCCAACTCTTTGCGACCCCATGAATCGCAGCACGCCAGGCCTCCCTGTCCGTCACCAACTCCCAGAGTTCACCCAGACTCATGTCCACTGAGTCAGTGATGCCATACAGCCATCTCATCCTCTGTCATCCCCTTCTCCTCCTGCCCCCAATCCCTCCCAGCATCAGAGTCTTTTCCAATGAGTCAACTCTTCGCATGAGGTGGCCAAAGTACTGGAGTTTCAGCTTTAGCATCATTCCTTCCAAAGAA
>SJXQ01004776.1:0-18915 GCA_006408695.1 Aepyceros melampus
TTTGTTGACTGTATAGAGCTTCTCCATCTTTGGCTGCAAAGAATATAATCAATCTGATTTCGGTGTTGACCATCTGGTGATGTCCATGTGTAGAGTCTTCTCTTGTGTTGTTGGAAGAGAGTGTTTGCTATGACCAGTGCGTTCTCTTGGCAAAACTCTATTAGCCTTTGCCCTGCTTCATTCCGCATTCCAAGGCCAAATTTGCCTGTTACCCCAGGTGTTTCTTGACTTCTACTTTTGCATTCCAGTCCCCTCTAATGAAAAGGACATCTTTTTTGGGTATTAGTTCTAAAAGGTCCTGTAGGTCTTCATAGAACCATTTAACTTCACCTTCTTTGGTTGGGGCATAGGCTTGGAATACTGTGATATTGAATGGTTTGCCTTGGAAACGAACAGAGATCATTCTGTCGTTTTTGAGACTGCATCCAAGTACTGCATTTTGGACTCTTTTGTTGACCATGATGGCTATTCCATTTCTTCTAAGGGATTCCTGCCCACAGTAGTAGATATAATGGTCATCTGAGTTAAATTCACCCATTCCAGGCCATCTTAGTTCACTGATTCCTAGAATGTCAATGTTCACTCTTGCCATCTCCTGTTTGACCACTTCCAATTTGCCTTGATTCATGGACCTAACATTCCAGGTTCTTATGCAACATTGCTCTTTACAGCATTGGACCTTGCTTCTATCACCAGTCACATCCACAGGTGGGTATAGTTTTGTTTTGGCTCCATCCCTTCATTCTTTCTGGAGTTATTTCTCCACTGATCTCCAGTAGCATATTGGGCACCTGCTGAGCTGGGGAGTTCCTCTTTCAGTATCCTATCATTTTGCCTTTTCATACTGTTCATGGGGTTCTCAAGGCAAGAACACTGAAGTAGTTTGCCATTCCCTTCTCCAGTGGACCACATTCTGTCAGACCTCTTCACCATGACCCGACCATCTTGTGTGGCCCCACAGGGTGTAGCTTAATTTCACTGAGTTAGACAAGGCTGTGGTCCTAGTGTGATTAGATTGACTAGTTTTCTGTGATTATGGTTTCAGTGTGTCTGCTCTCTGATGCACTCTCGCAACACCTACCATCTTACTTGGGTTTCTCTTACCTTTGACTTGGGGTATCTCTTGACGGCTGCTCCAGCAAAGAGTAGCCGCTGTTCCTTACCTTGGACGAGGGGTATCTCCTCATCGCCGCCCCTCCTGACCTTGAACATGGAGTAGCTCCTCTTGGCCCTCCTGTGCCCATGCAGCCACCGCTCCTTGGACGTGGGGTAGCTCCTCCCAGCCTCCGCCCCTGACCTTGGGCATGTGGGGTAGCTCCTCCCAGCCGCTCCTGTGCCGTTGCAACCTGGCACTCTTGACCACTGCCCTTGACCTTGGACACCCTAAATTAGACAGAAGCAGTTACCATAGTTCAAAATTCTACCATCTGGGCTTCTCTGATGGCTCAGTGGTAAAGAATCCGCCTGCAATGCAGGAGATGTGGGTTGGATCCCTGGGTTGGGAAGATCCCCTGGAAAAGGAATGGCAGCCCACTCCAGTATTCTTGTCTGGAGAATCCCATGGACAGAATCCTTGGTTGGCTACAGTCCTTGGGGTTGGAGAAGAGTTGGGTATGACTCAGTGACTAAACAACAAATAGTACTTACCTCATAGAATGAATCTACTTCACAGTACTTGGCAGATAATAAACACTGTACGAATGTTATCACTATATGGTAATTTATGTATATTACCTGTAATCTTTAAAAGAGCTCAGAAAGGTGAGTATTCTTATTCCCATTTTACACAGAGGGAAAATGAGGCTCAGAGAGATTAAGTAACCATCCAAGGTCACTGAGCTAATACAGAGCAGGACTGGAATGTTGAGTGTGGTTTGCCTGACCCTCCTGACCACTGCCTGCCTTTCATTTCAATACCCCACAGGGCTCTTTCCGCAAAGTTGCACGTCTGGTTGTCCTCTAATTCTTCCCTGCACACATGCTGCTTTATGGCACCAGATTTTAAGCCCCCTGAGGGCAGGATTGTTTTTACACTTTGTGCAGTTGTAGTGTTTGGTGGGAACATGAATCAAGGACATAAGTGTACTTTTCTGTATATAAAGGACACAGACAATTAACTGTAGGCAGATGGCTGTGAATCGCAGGATTCTTCTCATCCAGTCCCCTTGGAACTGTCCAGTGACTGGTGAGTCCCCCCTCCCCCACCAGGGAGAGGGTTCTCACAGGTCCTCTGAGACATCCTCCTGGGCAGGGTCATGTAAAACTTCTTTAGCATCCGTAGAGTGTGGACATTGTTCGGTCAGGTATGACATCTGGATATCAAGTGATGGAGAACCAACATATCTGCCATAAACAATGAATGTGGGAAGAATTTAGAAAAACCAAGACTCGCAGGCCTGTGATAGACTCCCGTGCCCCAGCCAGTGGGAAATCAGTGCCGCCCTGTCACAGTTATGAGGCTGAGCATGTCTGGTTGATGTCAGGGTCAGATGGAAGCTTCTTGTCCATATTGATGGAGCCCATTTGTGTGAAGGAAGCCCCTTTGTGACCATCCAGCCATGTGGCCATCCAGACTCATAACAGAGACAGGAAGCTTGCTAGTCAGAGCTCAGATCATTGCAGAGTGCTCCCCACACAGAGCAGGAATCTTCCAGCCCCTCCTGGACAGAGCAGGGAGTGGGGCAGACAGATCCTTGTCCTCATGCCACCCCATGTGTGTGTGAAGGCCTGGCGCTGCACCCCCCCACACACACCTCCTACCAACCTGGGCCTTTTCTCCTCTAGATTCCTCGTGGCAGTTTTGGTGGCTTCCTCTTATTCCAGCAATACAAAGCCCTTTGCAAATAAGCCTCAGGGTGACTCCCTCCCCATTTTAAAGACAAATTTAAGTCATTTTCTTCAAAGTATGTCAGGTTCAGAAATTAGAATTCCCACATTACTGCTGACTCAGTTGCTATGTCTCTGCCATCATTTCACTGCAAAACGCCTTTGGCCATTTTCACTGCAAAACCCAGGCATTGGGAAGGGGAAAGGGCGTTTTCTGTTGGAAAAGCTCCCTCTCTGCTCTGCCAGCCACTTGCTTGCCTGCATGCACTGGGCAGTGGCTGAGCAAGTGGCCCTGCAAACGACTTCACACCCAGCTCTCACATTCTCTTATCAAAGCCACTTGATAAAGGGAGTGAATTCAAGCATAGGAAGTGCCCAATTATTATGTACCTGCTAGAATGGTGTTAATTAGCACGTGTATTGCAGCACGTCCTTCAGTCTGCTTGCCCAAATCCATTAATAACACCTCACAAGGGCAATTTAAAAATTGACCTTGCATGAAGGTTTCCTGATGTGCTACAAGCCTTTGTTGTTGTTCAGTCACCCAGTCATGCCCGACTCTTCTCAGCCCCATGGGCTGCAGCACGCAAGGCCTCCTTGTTCCTCACCATCGCCTGGATCTGCCCAAGTTCATTCATTGCATTGATGACGCCGTCCAGCCATCTTATCTTCTGACGCCCTCTTCTCCTTCTACCCTCAGTCTTTCCCAGCACTGGGGACTTTCACAATGAGTCATCTGTTCACATCAGATAACCAAAATACTGGAGCTTTAGCTTCAGCATCAGTCCTTCCAGTGAATATTCAGGTTAGTCTCCCTTAAGATTGACTGGTTTGATCTCCTTGCTATCCAAGGGACTCTCAGGAGTCTTCTCCAGCACCACAGTTCGAAGGCATCAATTCTTTGGCGTCTGCCTTCTTTATGGTCCATCTCTCACAACTGAACATGACCACTGGGAAGACCATAGCCTTGACTATACAGACCTTTGTCGGCAGAGTAATATCTCTGCTTTTCAACATACTGTCTAAGTTTGTCATCACTTTCCTGGCAAGAAGAAATTGTCTTCTCATTTCATGGCTGCAGTCACCACTCGCAGTGATTTTAAAGCCTGAGAAGTGGAAATCTGTCACTTCCAACTTTTCCCCTTCTGTTTGCTATGCAGTAATGGGGCTGGATGCCATGATCTTAGTTTTTTCTAAATATTTAGTCTTAAGCCTCCTCTTTCATTGTTTTCCTTCACCCTTAACAAGAGTCTCTTTAGTTCCTCTTCACTTTCTGCCATTAGAGTGGTATCATCCTCATATCTGAGGTTGTTGATGTTTCTCCCACCTATCTTGATTCCAGCTTGTAGCTCATCCAGCCTGTCTTTTCTCATGAAATGCTCAGCATATAGGTTAAACAAACTGGGTGACAGCAGAGAGCCCTGTCATACTCCTTTCTCTTTCTTGAACCAATCAGTTGTTCCATACAGAGTTCTAACTGTTTCTTCTTGACCCATATACCCGTTTCTCAGGAGACAGGTAAGATGGTCTGGTATTCCCATCTCGCTAAGAGCTTCCCACAGTTTGTCATGATCCACGCAGTCAAAGGCTTTGACGTAGTCGATGAAACAGAGATAGATGTTTTCCTGAAATTCCCTTGCTTGTCTACAATCCAGTGAATGTTGGCAATGTGAACTCTAGTTTCTCTTCCTTTTCTAAACCCAGCTTGGACATCTGGAAGTTCATGGTTCTCATATTGCTGAAGCCTAGCATGAAAGATTTTAAGCATGACCATACTGGCAAGGGAGATGAGTGCAATAGTCTGATGGTTAGCACATTCTTTGGTACTACCCTTCTTGGGAATTGGGAAGAGGATTGACCTTTTCCAGTCTTGTGGGCACTGTTGGGTCTTCCAGATTTGCTGACACAATGAATGGAAAACCTTGATGGTATCATCCTTTAGGGATTTGAATAGTTCTGCTGGAATTTCATCACATCCACTAGCTTTATTAACAGTAATGCTTCTTAAGGCCTACTTGATTTTGCACTTCAGAATGTCTGGCTCTGGGTGACTAACCACACCATCATTCCTAATGCCTAGGAATCATTTTAAGATGTTTAAGATGGAGGCTGACATTCTACTTAGAGGTGCTGAAGCTCTTGAGTGGGTCCTGCCCACAAAGTGGGGGTTGGGGTGGTTATTAGCTTGAGGACCAGATCCACATAAAGTGAGTAGTTAGGGAGGAACTCGAATTAGAAAGAGCTTGAAGTGAGGACTGAGCCAAAGGGATGTGGTGAACATGTTGGTACCTGGGCAGAGAAGTAGCCAAGGGGCCAGGAGTGGGGGATGGAGATGAGTAGGGCCATAGCTGTGGGGCTCCCCAGCCCAAGAAAGAAATCCTTGAACTCTGGGTTTGAGGAAGGCCATCTCTTCATGTTGAGGTTGGAGCATCTTATTTGAGCAGGATGCTTCATAAAGGATGGACTCTATTCGACCTAAACTCATAGAATATTAACATTGGATACGACCTTGGGGAGCTGAATTTCAACTGCCTCCACTTGTAGACAAGGTAGCAGAAGCCCAAAAAGGCTAAGTGATTTGTCCAAAGGCACACAGTTATTAGAAAAGGTAGCTAGACACGAAGACAGGATTTCTGATTCAGTAATTGGTGCCCTCTCCATGGAGAAAGCTACTCCATTGTTGGGCTCCCCTTGTGTCTCAGTTGGTAAAGAATCTACCTGCAATGTGGGAAACCTGGGTTTGATCGCTGGGTTGGGAAGATCCTCTGGAGGAGGGCATGGCAACCTACTCCAGTATTCTTGCCTGGAGAATCCCCATGGACAGAGGAGCTTGGCAAGCCACAGTCCATGGGGTCACAAAGAGTCCATGGGGTTGCAAATAACTCCATGGTTCTTTTGTTCCTTAATTTATACAGGAAATGTCACTCATTTAGGTCATTCACTCATTCTATAAACATGTACTATGTATCAGGCATTGCCTGGGTGCTGGGGATAAATACACAGTTACTATCCCTCTCCTCTCAAGGAGCTCACAGAATTTTGAGCCACAAGGGAGGCCCACACAAAAGGCAGCTTGGAGTCAATAATGGCAACAGATGTGGGGTGAACCCTGCTAGGTCCCCGGTGGTGTGCTGTGAGCACAGAGGAGGGGCCTGGGGTTAGGGACAGCTTCATGAAGGCCCATACGGTATCATGTCCATAATGCTCAGGCTTGAATCCAGCCCCAACAATGCCAGGGCCTGGATACAGCCCAGTGTCTAAAGCAGGGTGAGCTAGGAGGCAGAGCCCAACATGCTAGTGGAACGCTGACGGGAACTGATGACAGTTGGGCTTTGATTCAGACAAACCTGTCTTTTAAAATATAATTTTATTTATTTGTTTGGTTTTGGCTGTGCTGGGTCTTCATCACTGCGAGAGCTTGTTTTTAGTTGCAGCAAGCCAGGACTGCTCTCCAGTTATGGAGCAGAGCTCCTTGCGGTGGTTTCTCTTGTTGTGCAGCAGGGTCTGTAGGGTGCTCAGGCTTTAGTAGCTGCAGCGCAGGGGCTCCGTAGTTGCGGCTCCCGAGCTTGGGCCTGCTCACTTCAAGGCACATGGGATCTTCCTGGATCGGGGATTGAACCTGTGTCTCCGGCATTGGCAGGCAGATTCTTTACCACTGAGCCACCAGGAAGCCCCACACGAATCTTCTTTGAACTTTGTGTCTATCCCCTCCTTGCTGTGTGACCACGGGCAGTGACAGTCCTCACTGGCAAGGGAGGCAAAGACTGAATGGAGCTGTTGGGAAGATGAAAGCAGAGAGCACGGCACAAGACCTTCTGTTATGCTTGGCCCCTGTGAATTCCAGGTTACGACACTCCAGCTGCTTGTGCGGCTGGCTTTGAGAATGTCTACTTTGCCCCAGACGTCAGCTAGCCCTTCACCGGAAGCAGTCAGAGGCCTCTCTCCGAATTCAGAGACTCAGCGAGCAATGGCCTGAAGCTTCCCAGAGAAGAGACTGCTGTGGGGAGCACAGCTGCTTCAGAAAAATCTATGTGCTTTCTCTCTCCCTCTGGGCCTGCAGTGTTAATTAGGAAGACTGCATGCGTGAATGCTTGGCTTTTCTTTTCTTTTCTAATCTCTCAAAAAAGCCCTTTTGATCAGCACCGTGAGACGATGTGCAAAGACGTGTTAAGAATATGCAGGAGGTTCTGCCTCCTTTGACGCCAGCTTCTGCACCCAAGATGGGTTTCAGAGCATTTTGTCCTCTGTTCCCGGTGCCCAGATGGCCCAGGCCACCACTGCTTGCCTTGGGAACGGCTCTCCTACTTCCGGCTCCCACCCAAGTCCCTGTCTAATGAGTTTGTGTGGAATCGGAAGGGCCCGGCCTAGCTGGCTGTCCCTGGCACCTGGGAGAGCATGTGACTGGCTGGGGCTGCCTTCACCTGGGTCCCTGGCAGTGTGGGCCCAGGTGGTGGGGCTAGTGTTTGCCCCCAGTCCTCGGCACTGCCCCTGAGAATACCATGTGAGTGGACTCTCCCTGGGAGAAGGGCGATGGGGAAGGGGGAGGGGACACTACAGAATGCAAAGGACCAAGGCCAGGGCAGCTAAGTATGGAGGAACATGGGGTCAGAATTCCAAACTTCCACCATCTCTCCTTACTCCCTTC
Source organism: Aepyceros melampus (assembly GCA_006408695.1). NCBI lineage: Eukaryota > Metazoa > Chordata > Mammalia > Artiodactyla > Bovidae > Aepyceros > Aepyceros melampus. The sequence continues at coordinate 7,472 of SJXQ01004776.1, forward strand.
CATTATGCCAACCATCTTTTATGACTATAGAAACCCAGTGGGTATGTATGTAGCTGTCCCCTCTTTTCCCTCACATCACCCCCAAGCGGGATTTAGCATTTTCTTGCAACACTTAAAAAGGAAACCCACTCCAAGAGACATTAGTGAGAACTGTGGACTTTACTAATGGTCTATCAGTTTGGTTCAGTCGCTCAATCGTGTCCGACTCTTTGCGACCCCATGGGTGGCAGCACGCCAGGCTTCTCTGTCCATCACCAACTCCTGGAGCTTACTTAAACTCATGTCCATCGTGGTCTGTGAAAGTAAAAGTGAAATCGCTCAGTCGTGTCCAACTCTGCGACCCCATGGACTGTAGCCTACCAGGCTCCTCTGTCCATGGGATTTTCCAGACAATAGTACTGGAGTGGATTGCCATTTCCTTGTTCAGGGGATCTTCCCAACCCAGAGATTGAACTCGGGTCTCCCACACTGTAGACAGACGCTTTACCGTCTGAGCCACCAGTGGGGCTATATTGCCTAGAACAGAGAATTTCATGAGAAAGAGAGGAAAGAAGGGAGGGAGCAGGGAGAGCTGGAGGGAGGGAAAGAGGGAAACCTCATTTGGGTTTTGCTTTCCTCAAGTCTTACTTCTCAGCCTTCAGCCACAGGCTCTACTTCTCTCCCTGGTCCTGCCCCACAAAGCCTCTAATTTTCCCCCAACTCACGTCTACCGCTCAGACCTTCCCAGAGGACGCCTCTGTGTCTTCCCGTCTAATCTGGTGCTTGGCTCCAGCCCCGTCCCTGCAGCTTGCATCTTCCCTGTTGTCACCAGTTCAGCAAATAATGTACCCCTGGCTGCTTCAGAAGCAGTAGGAATCCTAAATAACCAACATTTGTTCTTGTCAACAGAAAGAAACTTGTAAGTCCCAGACAGGAGAGAAATGTGGAAGGTGGAAAGTGAATGACCCCACCCACCTCTCTCCCAGCCCCACACCTGGCCCTCCATTTCCCCTTCCCACCCTGTGAATTCCTGTCCAGGGGACTTGCAAATGACTCAGGACCCTCTCTTCTCATGTCACACGAGCACTTCTTTCTCCTAGAACCCAGAGGTATCACTCATTGCATTTAGCTTTTGTTATTCATGGTAGAAGTTTCAGAGAATGCCTTGGGTGCATAGAGGAAAATCACCAAAGAGGACTCCAAACTGGCCTCCAAATAAATATAGAGCAAAAATCTCCCAGATGTAATGGAACTAATCACAGCAAATTAGCTTTTCTTGTACAAAACATTCTCTCAAAAATGCTAGAGGCCTTGTGCTGCGCAGATTCTTCCTTGGAATGAAGTAAAAGTTGTGGCTTACCTCATCTCTTCTCTGCATCCCTGGCTCAGTGGCAGTGCAGCTGTGGCCTCTAATGAGACCAGGTATTATTCTTGGGAGCAGGTATTAACGGGACCGCAGCCCTGAGGGAACGCGCTCACGTCATCTTCCCACTCAGCACAGCGCTGGCAGACAGGGTCCTCCGTGCCAGCTTTGTGTATCTGTGGCCCTCACGTCTCGAGTCAGGCAGTGATCCTTCACCCAACCTTCTCCGAACTGTGTGAGGTGGGGAGCTGGGGGGTCGGACAGAGATTGGGAAATGGGGTGACGTCTGGCAGTGGCAGTAATCCAACACCTTCCCTCACTGGAATCTGTCAGATACAAAAGGTAGCAGCTTTCAACCAAGAAAATGAAATGTTTCAACTAGCCTATGGAAACGTAAGTTGAAACAGAAGCGGGTGTTGGATGATATTTTCAAGAGTTATAAGCCATTTTTCTTGGAGAAAATGGAGAGCTAGGTTTGGTTAATATAAAGCCAAAGCATGTGACCCGCTTATTTTAGGGATTTACCTGATATATCCACACACACATATATTTGTAATATATTTATACAATATACATAAAACAATATGATATGATGACATAGATGTCTTTATATAATATAGAGACATGTACTATACTATAATACACTATACATTGACAGAGGAGCCTGGTGGGCTGGAGTTCATGGGGTCACAAGACTGGAGTCCAGGGTCGCAAGTGAGTCACACAGGACTTAGCCAACTAAACATCAACAAATATACTTATACTATATGCCTGAAAGATGATGCTGTGAAAATGCTGCACTCAATAAGCCAGCAAATTTGGAAAACTCAGCAGTGGCCACAGGACTGGAAAAGATCAGTTTTCATTCCAATCCCAAAGAAAGGCAATGCCAAAGAATGCTCAAACTACCACCCAGTTGCATTCATCTCACACACTGGCAAAGTAATGCTCAAAATTCTCCAAGCCAGGCTTCAGCAATACGTGAACCGTGAACTTCTAGATGTTCAAGCTGGTTTTAGAAAAGGCAGAGGAACCAGAGATCAAATTGCCAACATCTGCTGGATCATTGAAAAAGCGAGAGAGTTCCAGAAAAAAGTCTATTTTTGCTTTATTGACTATGCCAAAGCCTTTGACTGTGTGGATCACAATAAACTGCGGAAAATTCTGAAAGAGATGGGAATACCAGACCACCTGACCTGCCTCTTGAGAAACCTATATGCAGGTCAGGAAGCAACAGTTAGAACTGGACAGGGAACCACAGACTGGTTCCAAATAGGAAAAGGAGTGCGTCGAGGCTGTATATTGTCACCCTGCTTATTTAACTTCTATGCAGAGTACATCATGAGAAACGCTGGGCTGGAAGAAGCACAAGCTGGAATCAAGATTGCTGGGAGAAATATCAATAACCTCAGATATGCAGATGACAGCACCCTTATAGCAGAAAGTGAAGAGGAACTAAAAAGCCTCTTGATGAAAGTGAAAGAGGAGAATGAAAAAGTTGGCTTAAAGCTCAACATTCAGAAAACGAAGATCATGGCATCTGGTCCCATCACTTCATGGGAAATAGATGGGGAAACAATGTCAGACTTTATTTTTTTGGGCTCCAAAATCACTGCAGATGGTGACTGCAGCCAAGAAATTAAAAGACGCTTACTCCTTGGAAGGAAAGTTATGACCAACCTAGACAGCATATTCAAAAGCAGAGGGACATTACTTTGCCAACAAAGGTCTGTCTAGCTTCCCTGATAGCTCAGAGGTTAAAGCATCTGCCTGCAATGCAGGAGAGTGGGTTCAGTTCCTGGTTTGGCAAGATCCCCTGGATGAAGGAAATAGCAACCCACTCCAGTATTCTTGCCTGGAAAATCCCATGGACAGAGGAGCCTGGTGGGCTATACTCCACGGGGTAGCAAAGAGTTGGACACGACTGACAGACTTCACTTTCTTTTTTTTAGTCAAGGCTATATAGGTTTTTCCAGTGGTCATGTATGGATGTGGGAGTTGGACTGTGAAGAAAGCTGAGCGCTGAAGAATTGATGCTTTTGAACTCTGGTGTTGGAGAAGACTCTTGAGAGTCCCTTGGACTGCAAGGAGATCCAACCAGTCCATCCTAAAGGAGATCGGTCCTGGGTGTTCATTGGAATGACTGATGTTGAGGCTGAAACTCCAATACTTTGGCCACCTGATGAGAAGAGCTGACTCATTGGAAAAGACCCTGATGCTGGGAAAGACTGAGGACAGGAGGAGATGGGGAAGACAGAGGATGAGATGGTTGGATGGCATCACTGACTTGATGGACATGGGTTTGGGTGAACTCCGGGAGTCGGTGATGGACAGGGAGGCCTGGGGTGCTGCAATTCATGGAGTCGCAAAGAGTCGGACGTGACTGAGCGGCTGAACTGAACTGAACTGATATGCATATGACTTCCCTGCCATATGGGAAAAAGTATCTGCCTGCAATGTGGGAGACCCGGGTTCTATCCCTGGGTATGGAAGATCCCCTGGAGAAGGGAATGGCCACCCACTCCAGTATTCTTGCCTGGAGAATTCCACACAGGGCGGAGCCTGATGGGCTACAGTCCATGGGGTCGCAAAGAGTCAGACACAGCTGAGCGACTTGCACTTCATTTCACTTCATATAATATCAGTAACAGTTTGCTTTAAGACAACCCACTCTCTCCAGCTTCCTGTCAGTGTCTAACAGCAAGTTTGTGTTATGAAACAATAAATAGAGAAGTTGGCTGACTAAAGACCGATCCCAGGTTGCAGCTGCTTGAGAAAGAGAGGACAGGAGTACTGATTTCGTGAAGATTAGCTGATCACAGCAAAACAGCATATCTCCAGCTTCCTTTACCCCAGGTGGCTTTCTGCATTCCTCTTGCCACAGCTGTGCAAGGCTGCCTGTCCACGCCCAGGGAAATGAAACCCTGAGTGACGCCTGGGCTTTGATCCTACCCGCCTCTCCACAGTGCAGGCAAGCATTCCCACGGACCCAACCCAGCCATGAGCAAAGTGCCTCTGGCCAGGAAGGGGTCTTTGGCAGAGATATGTGATGGAGCGGGTATGGGCAAGGTCTGGGGAGGTCCCTTTGTTTGTACCACCGCAAAGAGGGGTGACTCCCCACGTGACTCCGCTTCCCTGAGGCTGCTTCTCCTTGTGGGGTTAATTACATCAACCTGAATCTCAGGGAGGGTGAGTTAATTGGCAAACACTTGACAATTATCAGGAGCCCATGAGGTGCTTTGCCACCGTAAAGCATTACTGCTAATTATTGTTCGTAATCATAAAAGGTTCTGAAGTGCCAAAGGCTCCCATGGCAACCTTAACTCTTCTCCTTTCTCTTGCTCTCACACACAGTGATAGATTTTTTCATTACAGTATTAAATGTAGCTCATAAATCTGCCATATTATGGGCAAATATTTATTTATATAATCTAAGTAGGCAGTGCTGGAGTAATGATTCCTCTTATAAATGCTCTGGACATTCCAGTCCTCAGCCTAATGACACGCACAGGGCACCTAGAATATCAGTCAATGCACCTCATTCATTTGCAAAATCTTTATCAGATAGATGTCACGAGGAAGGAGAGTCAATGCACCTCGTTCATCTGCAAAATCTTTATCAGATAGATGTCACGAGGAAGGACAGGGACTGTGACTTTATTTTTATTGTATGCCACTAAAAATAATCCAGTCAATAATAATACTTGACTGAGAGTATCTTATAAAAATAGCAGAAATATATCCCTAAACAGGCAATATAGGGGAATATAAACCATGGATCAATTGAAAGGTTTCTTTGCAGGGAGATGATGGGTTGTGCCCCAGAATGGAGCACAAGGCTAAGAGACTTGGCAAGTTTATCATGCTGGCTAAATGAACTACTGAGGATGCAAGTCCAGCGTAAAGGTAGCTTGGCTCTCACATATGCTTTGTGCATAGTAATGATGGCATCAGTGGAAGGAGATCAACCTCGTTTACATGGGTGTGCTTGAACCTCAGCTGTGTGTCTAGCCCAGGACATCTGCAATATGAAGGTTTCTAAAGCAGGTTGTTTGGGGTTGTTGGGAAATGCTCCCTCCAAGGGAAGGGGTCTTGTGTGGATACTCTGCTCTGACCATCTGGTTGGGGAGTGTGTTGGTTGATTGCTTCTGTAGCTTTTAGTGGGGACTGGTAATCGAACTTGGCTTTCTTTTCTTCTGCTTATCTGGAGCTTAGAGCTGATTTCCTCTGGGACTTTCCTTCTTGAAGAAGAGCTGCTCTGACCACTATGCTTGGTCTACGTCTGGAGAGAATTCTGAATGCTTTCAGTAAAGTCTCCAGGTCTGGGGTGACGGCCAGTGCCTTGACTAGAGCCCACTGACCCTATAGAGTGGAGTTGTACAGGCCACAGAGGAGGGGGACATTTATCCCGAACAACAGTAAACCCAAATGTTGAGTCAAGGGAAGAGAAGCTAATGAGAAGAAAGGACCACAGTGCTGTAGTGAAGGGCATCCCTGACAAGCTGGCCTTCTCTGGTTGTGTCAAGTGACATGGCCAAGTGAGCAAGTCAGTGTACGTGTGGTGGGTATGCTGTGTCTCTAGTGTCCAGAGAGGGACTGCAAAAGAAATGAAAATAAGATAGTGGGATTTGTCTTCCAGTAACTCACATGCTGGGTGTGGTGAATGGGGCTGGAGATCAGAGATCTGGGTGGAAAAAGACCTCAGTGGGCTGCAAAGAAATAGAACTAGTAGAGAGGTGTTAAAGGGAAGATTGTCTTGGAGGTCATGATTATTAAGATTGTCAAGCAGGTCAGCAATAGGTGCTGAGGGTGTGGCTCAGAGAGCTTCCATAGAAAACACAGGATATTGATCCAAGGCCGTTCAGACCTGGCTGGAATCCTGGCGCAGCTATGGGCTCAGCTGGGAGACTTTGGGGAAGTTACTTCACCTCGACTGGCTTCAGTCTCCTGTTCCACAAAATGAGAGATTATAGTAGCATATATATTTAAAAGTAACTGTGAAAATCAAATGAAGTACCGAGTGTAAAACTATTTGCCACACTGCCTGACAATGAGTGCTTCATAAATATTAGTATCAGTGTTAACTGATAAGCTTGAGATGGTGGGGAGGGGCCTAGGTGGGTAATGAAAACACATGTAGATTAGGGACATTGAATCTAAGAGTGAGGCTCTATGAGGATGACTTCCCTGGTGGCTCAGACGGTAAAGCGTCTGCATACAATGCAGGAGAAAAGTGAAAGTGAAGTCTCTCAGTCATGTCCGACTCTTTGCGACCCCATGGACTGTAGCCTATCAGGGTCCTCTGTCCATGGGATTCTCCAGGCAAGAATACTGGAGTGGGTTGCCATTGCCTTCTCCAGGGAATCTTCCCAACCCAAGGATCAAACCCAGGTCTCCTGCATTGTGGGCGGACGCTTTACCGTCTGAGCCACCAGGGAAGATCTCTTGGAGAAGGAAATGGCACCCCACTCCAGAATTCTTGCCTGGAAATCCCATGGATGGTGGAACCTGGTAGGCTACAGTCCATGGGGTCACAAAGAGTCAGACAGGACTGAGCGACTTCACTTTCACTTTCCGTGGGGATGCTTATTGTCTTAGGCTTCTTCAGCAATCAATGCAAAAAAATAGAGGAAAACAACAGAATGGGAAACACTAGAGATCTCTTCAAGAAAATTAGGGATACCAAAGGAACATTTCATGCAAAGATGGGCTTGCTAAAGGACAGAAATGGTATAGATCTAACAGAAGCAGAAGATATTAAGAAGAGGTGGCAAGAATACACAGAGGAACTATACAAAAATATCTTCATGACCAAGATAATCATGATGGTGTGATCACTCACCTAGAGCCAGACATCCTGGAATGTGAAGTCAAATAAAATGGACTTCCAATCATCTTTTTTTCTGTATTTTGAGTCTACAGTAAAAAGACTTGTCTCCACTTTGCCCAGAAATAAACATAAGGTTCTCACAGAAACACAACTGCAAGGCACCAGGAAACTACCTCAGAACCACAAACCAATCACGTTCTCAGTGTTTGACAGTAGATTTACTATGACACCAGATATAATGGCTTCCTTGGTGGCTCACGATGGTGTGATCACTCACCTAGAGCCACACATCCTGGAATGTGAAGTCAAGCGGGCCTTAGGAAGTATAACTACAAACAAAGCTAGTGGGGATGATGGAATTCCAGCTGTTTCAAATCCTGAAAGATGATGCTGTGAAAGTGCTGCGCTCAATATGCCAGCAAATTTGGAAAACTCAGCACTTCCAGTGGGACTGGAAAAGGTCAGTTTTGGTTCCAATCCCAAAGAAAGGCAATGCCAAAGAATGCTCAAACTACCGCACAATTGCACTTATCTCACACGCTAGTAAAGTAATGCTCAAAATTCTCCAAGCCAGGCTTCAGCAATACGTGAACTGTGAACTTCCAGATGTTCAAGCTGGTTTTAGAAAAGGCAGAGGAACCAGAGATCAAATTGCCAACATCCGCTGGATCATGGAAAAAGCAAGAGTTCCAGGAAAACATCTATTTCTGCTTTATTGACTATGCCAAAGCCTTTGTGTGGATCACAATAAACTGTGGAAAATTCTGAAAGAGATGGGCATACTAGACCACCTGACCCTGCCTCTTNGTTTTAGAAAAGGCAGAGGAACCAGAGATCAAATTGCCAACATCCGCTGGATCATGGAAAAAGCAAGAGTTCCAGGAAAACATCTATTTCTGCTTTATTGACTATGCCAAAGCCTTTGTGTGGATCACAATAAACTGTGGAAAATTCTGAAAGAGATGGGCATACTAGACCACCTGACCCTGCCTCTTGAGAAACCTGTATGCAGGTCAGGAAGCAACACTTAGAACTGGACATGGAACAACAGACTGGTTCCAAATAGGAAAAGGAGTACATCAAGGCTGTATATTGTCACCCTGCTTATTTAACTTATATGCAGAGTACATCATGAGAAACGCTGGACTGGAAGAAGCACAAGCTGGAATCAAGATTGCTGGGAGAAATATCAGTAACCTCAGATATGCAGATACTACCACCCTTATGGCAGAAGGTGAAGAGGAACTAAAAAGCCTCTTGATGAAAGTAAAAGAGGAGAGTGAAAAGCTTGGCTTAAAGCTCAACATTCAGAAAACTAAGACCATGGCATCTGGCCCCATCACTTCATGAGAAATAGATGGGGAAACAGTGGAAACAGTGTCAGACTTTATTTTTGGGGGGTCCAAAATCACTGCAGATGGTGACTACAGCCATGAAATTAAAAGACACTTACTCCTTGGAAGAAAAGTTATGACCAACCTAGATAGTATATTCAAAAGCAGCGACATTACTTTGCCAACAAAGGTCTGTCTAGTCTAAGGCTATGGTTTTTCCAGTGGCCATGTATGGATGTGAGAGTTGGACTGTGAAGAAAGCTGAGTGCCAAAGAGTTGATGCTTTTGAATTGTGGTGTTGGAGAAGACTCTTGAGAGTCTCTTGGACTGCAAGGAGATCCAACCAGTCCATTCTAAAGGAGATCAGTCCTGGGTGTTCTTTAGAAGGACTGATGCTAAAGCTGAAACTCCAATACTTTGGCCACCTGATGCGAAGAACTGACTCATTGGAAAAGACCCTGATGCTGGGAGAAATTGGGGGCAGGAGGAGAAGGGGACGACAGAGGATGAGATGGCTAGATGGCATCACTGACTCGATGGACATGAGTTTGGGTGAACTCTGGGAGTTGGTGATAGACAAGGAGGCCTGGCGTGCTGCAATTCATGGGGTCGCAAAGAGTCAGACATGACTGAGCAACTGAACTGAACTGGTGGCTCAGATGGTAAAGCATCTGTCTGCAATGCAGGAGACCCAGGTTCGATCCCTGGGTTGGGAAGATCCCCTGGAGAAGGAAATGGCAACCACTCCAGTGTTCTTGCCTGGAAAATCCCATGGATGGCGGAGCCATGGGGTCCCAAAGAGTTGGGCAAGACTGAGCGACTTCACTTTCACTTTCAAATATCTTAAAGGTTTGTTATTCTCAAGTCCTGTCGTAGCTACTGTTCATGTGCTTTAAAGTGGCTTTCCACAATACGTTCAATTAATTTCAGTTAACATCTTTTTCAGTTTTACATTATACATTTTACACTTCATGAGCATAAAATTTAAAACATATAGCAGTCTTAGAAGGAAATGCCAAGTTTTGCTTAAGTCTGTAGATGCTGCCAAAGGCAGATTGAGTGACTTTGAGCAAGTGACCTCTTCAGATTATAGCTTCTCAATCTCCAGAGTTCTTTTCAACACTAAAAATCTTTTCATTATAATAACAGGTTTTTAAAAAGTTTATGCCTTGTGAAACTTTCTATTGCGCAGAAAATATTATCTATACAACATCAGCTTGCTAAGCAATCCAGTGAAATAGATCTGCTTCAAAATCAAGTTTTTTTAAACTTCTACTCTTTTTTTGGCTTCACAGATTTTAGGCATTTGCTATTTGACATGTGTGATCCAACTAAATCTTGGAATATATGATCTTTAATATTGACACAATACTTAAGTAAAATGAGGTTACAGTTAATAACTCATTTAATGTCCACTAACAATAATGTTCAGCTTATTCAGTAAGTAGCAACGCATTTAGACTGCACATCGAAGCATTTGCTATCATATAAGAGCACTGCAGTATGTAAGCCATGTATATCTTGAGAACTAATATCATTCTATGCATCAATAAAAACAAACTGAAAACACTAAGGCTTTAAATCTTACCGTTTGCTTTCTCTGCCCATTTTCACCTTTACAAACGAGAAGGTCATGAATTCTTTCATTGTAGACTTCGAAGAAGCTCATCTCAAGGTGGTAGCTGGCCTAGCAGAGATAAAACAGAGCAAACAGCTTATCTGAAAGTTCTTGCACTCCTTACACCCCAGATCCCTTATGGCTCTAGGAGCCCCATACAAGGCCTCCCCAGGTGGCTCAGTAGTAAAGAACCCACCTGCCAAGGCAGGAGACAAGAGACCCGGGTTTGATCCCTGGGTGGGGAAGATCCCCTGGAGGAGGAAACGGCAACCCCACTCCAGTCTTCTTGCCTGGAGAATCCCACGGACAGAGGAGCCTGGTGGGCTACAGCCCATGGGGTCGCAAAGAGTTGGACACGACTGAGCGACTTAGCAGGCAGCATGCACGCACACATCCCCATATAAAGAGCTCTCACAATTCAACAACAGAAAGACAGACAGTCAGTTAGAAACAAGCATTTCTCCAAAGCAGATGCACAGTCAACAGGCACAAGAAAAGGTGCCCAGCACCACAGGTCGGCAGGGAGAGCAGGTCAGAGCTACGGTGACAGACTGCTTCACACCCTCGAGGACGGCTGCAATCGAGGAAACGGAAAGCAGCGAAGCTGCTGAGAGCTGGAATCGGAACCCGGGGCTGCGGGTGGGAATGTAAAGTGATCCAGGTGTCGTGGAAAACGGCTGGCAGTTCCTCAAAGGGTTCACCACAGACTTACTATATAACCCAGCAATTTCACATCTACCCAAAAGAATTACAAATAAATTAAAATTACTCAAATAGAAGCTGAGTAATAGCAGCACTGCATAGTGCCTTGGCCACAAAGTTCCCTTGGGTCTTCCCAAGGGATGGTATGAATGAACTTTTTGGCCAACTCAATAACCAAACTATTAAAAACAGCCTACGTGTCCATCAGCAGATGAATGGATAAAGAACACACGGTGTATACACACTGCGGAATACTACTGAGCCACAAGGAGGAGCGAAGAGTCGATACCTGCTGCACCCTCATGAACCTCAGGCTGCAGGTACTCCCCTACAGGAAATGTCCAGAACTGCAGGAAAATTACTAACTCCCAGATTACCCTCCCAACCAACCGAATCGGGATTCCAGCAGCTTTTCAGCAAGTAAACACACACACACGCACGCGTGCACACACACACACACGCGCACGCAGCATACTACACCACACGTCGACACTGGGCTAGATCCCTTCCCTGGACTCTCCTAGCACCTCATTCTGACCTCCGCACTGAACCAACCAGCTCCTACCTACAAATCTGTCCAATCTCAGTGATAAACCCCTCCAGGTCAGAGACCGTGCC
>SJXQ01004777.1:0-23579 GCA_006408695.1 Aepyceros melampus
TGCTGGAACATGATGGCCCAGAAATGGTGCCAGGGGAGGGCACTCACTTGGGCCTCCTTCCATCACACCAGGAAACCAGGCCCTCAGCCTCTCAGATCTAGATACGTGATATCATCAGTGTCCCAGAGGTGGTGGCAGATGGGAACGCAACTCACACAAGATTGAACTATGACCGAGAATGCAGTTATAACATTCCAAAATTAAATTATCTAGGACTAACTCTCCCTGTCGGAAAACTACCAGGGAAGCCGAACCAGAACAGAAGGCTGCTGTGAAGGCTATTGAATGAATCAGACAGACTAGAGGCTTAGAAAGTGTCCCTGAGCTGCCGATTGAATCTTGTGTCAGGCCTAAGTTCTTTCATGCTCCTCTGGAATGAATACCCGCTACCCCCAATCCCAGTTCCTGGCAACCACTGATTTATTTTACATCACGGCTTTTCCTTTTTCTAGAACCTCAGTAAATGGACTTGTATAATACATAGTCTTTTGTGTCCAGTTTCTCTCAGGGCAGTGATTTTTGAGACCCATTCATATTGCTTGTTTCAGACAGACTAGAGGCTTAGAAAGTGTCCCTGAGCTGCCGATTGAATCTTGTGTCAGGCCTAAGTTCTTTCATGCTCCTCTGGAATGAATACCCGCTACCCCCAATCCCAGTTCCTGGCAACCACTGATTTATTTTACATCACGGCTTTTCCTTTTTCTAGAACCTCAGTAAATGGACTTGTATAATACATAGTCTTTTGTGTCCAGTTTCTCTCAGGGCAGTGATTTTTGAGACCCATTCATATTGCTTGTATCAGTAGGCTTTAATTTTTCCGTGTATTGCTGAGTAGCCTTCCATTTGTGCATCTCCTTTAGCAAAATATCTATTCAAATCTTTGTCTATTTTAGATGAGTTATCTTCAAATATTGTTATAAGGGTTCATTATTCAGGATTGTTGTTTAGTCGCTAAGTCATGTCTGACTTGAACTTAATATTCTTACGCTATTTTAAATGGTCTTTAATTTTCTTTCAGATTCTGATTTTTTTGTTGCTAGTATATATAAATACAATTGATTTTTGTATTCTGTTGCCTTGCTAAACTCCTTAGTTTGAAGTTGGCTTTTTGGGGAGATTCCTTTAAATTTTATACATAGTCAAACTTTCTGTTTATGAAAAGGCAACTTCACTTCTTTCCCAATCCACTCACTTTCTATTTCTTTCTTCTTCCTTACTACACTAGTTAGAATCTTTAGTACAATGTTGAGAAGTTATGAGTGGGCATCCTTGAATTTTTTCCAAACTGAAAGTTTAAATCTTTCATATCATGTATAATTTTAATTGTGGGTTTTTCGTATTATAGTTTTTCTTTATCACATCTGTCTCCATACACACAACACATCCTGTTTCTTTGTTTCTTAGGCACAACACTAATATCTTGTGCCTTTTACATAGAATCTTGTGTAAAAATTCATGTGTGTGCTTTAATCAATTCTGGGCTATTATCACCCATTCAGTTCAGTTCAGTTCAGTCGCTCAGTCGTGTCCGACTCTTTGCGACCCCATGAATCTCAGCACGCCAGGCCTCCCTGTCCATCACCAACTCCCGGAGTTCATTCAGACTCACGTCCATTGTGTCAGTGATGCCATCCAGCCATCTCATCCTCAGTTGTCCCCTTCTCCTCCTGCCCTCAATCCCTCCCAGCATCAGGATCTTTTCCAATGAGTCAACTCTTCCCATGAAGTGGCTAAAGTATTGAAGTTTCAGCTTCAGCATCAGTCCTTCCAGTGAACACCCAGGACTGATCTCCATTAGGATGGACTGGTTGGATCTCCTTGCAGTCCAAGGGACTCTCAAGAGTCTTCTCCAACACTACAGTTCAAAAGCATCAGTTCTATGGTGTTCAGCTTTCTTTACATACAATTCTCATATCCATACATGACCACTGGAAAACCCATAGCCTTGACTAGATGTACCTTTGTTGGTAAAGTAATATTTCTTTTTAATATGCTGTCTAGGTTGGTCATAGCTTTTCTTCCAAGGAGCAGGCATCTTTTAATTTCATGGCTGCAGTCACTATCTGCAGTGATTCTGGAGCCCCCAAAATAAAGTCTGTCACTGTTTCCAGTGTTTTCCCATCTATTTCCCATGAAGTAATGAGACCAGATGCCATGGTCTTAGTTTTCTTAATGTTGAGTTTTAAGCCAACTTTTTCACTCTCCTCTCTCACTTTCACCAAGAGGCTCTTTAGTTCTTCTTCACTTTCAGCTGTTAGGGTGGTGTCATCTGCATATCTGAAGTTATTGATATTTCTCCCAGCAATCTTGATTCCAGCTTGTGCTTCATCCAGTCCAGCATTTCTCATGATTTACTCTACATATAAGTTAAATAAACAGGGTGACAATATACAACCTTGATGTACTCCTTTCCTGATTTGGAACCAGTCTGTTGTTCCTTGTCCAGTTCTAACTTGCTTCCTGACCTGTGTACAGATTTCTCAAGAGGCAGGTCAGGTGGTCTGGTATTCCCATCTCTTTCAGAATTTTCCACAGTTTATTGTGATCCATACCATCAAAGGCTTTGGCATAGTCAATAAAGCAGAAATAGATGTTTTTATGGAACTCTTTTGCAGTTTTGATGATCCAGAGGCTGTTAGCAATTTGATCTCTGGTTCCTCTGCCTTTTGTAAATCCAGCTTGAACATCTGCAGTTTCACAGTTCACATACTGTTGAAGTCTGGCTTGGAGAATTTTGAGCATTGCTTTGCTAGCGTGTAAAATGAGAGCAATTATGTGGTAGTTTCAACATTCTTTGGCATAGCCTTTCTTTGGGACTGGAATGAAAACTAACCTTTTCCAGTCCTGTGGCCACTGCTGAGTTTTCCAAATTTGCTGGCAAATTGAGTGCAGCACTTTCACAGCATCATCTTTTAGTAGGTATGGTTGACACTTCTCATTCTAACTTCCGTTTTTCTTAATCTCATTCTGTGTGATTTTCTTAACTCTGTCCATAGGCTCACTAATTCTCTGTTAAGTTGTTAAACCCATTCACTGAATTTTAAATTTCAGTTCTTTTTTCTTTCTAGAAGTTCCATTTGATACTTATTCAAATCTACATTTAAAAAAAAATAGAGACTTGTTCTTTTAATATACTAAGTAAATAATATATTTAATATATTCTTAATATATTTAATCATTTTAAAATGTATTTATTTTGTATTATTCTTTAAACTGTTTTTCTATGAACTGAAATTCTTGGGGTCTATGTGTGTCATATTTTCTGATGCTTGTTCATAGCAGGATGTATACTTTGCATTTACTTATTTATTTAAAGCTCATCTTGAGTGAGGCTCTAGATTTTCATGGACATTTTGCATAATCTAAGTTTAGTTTTCTGTGGAAATTCTGCATGATCTGCAAGTATGTCGCTTCAAAGAAAGTTGGTGTTTGTTTCTTCCCAGTGAGACAGGAAGAATCACTGGACCAGTGTAGATCTTTATTATAATTTTCTAGGCTGTGTGTGTTCTGTCAATTCAGAATCTGTACAGGAAGTAGGCCTGAGATGTTGACTACCCAGGGGAAACTTTTGCTTGCTCTTATCCAGTATATCCAGGCAGAGATTACAAAATTCCCTGACATCTCTCTGAGTCTGTGGATAGATTTTTTTTCCAGTCCACTCTTTCACTGTGGATATGGCCCTTTGCTCTCTCTGCTTTTCTGTAGGTTTTTGCTTCCACTTCACAACAATTCTCATCCCTTAATCCCTGCATGGTGCCACACTGCAGTGGCCAGTAACTCCCCCAGCACATCTCAGGAATAACTTGATGAAATTTTTCTGACCTTTATTTCTGGATCTAATATTTGCTATATTTGTTTTTCCTGCAGTTCAATTTTGCATTTAAATATCTTTTAATCAATTATATTAAAAAGTTATAGGTGCTGTGGGTGTTATCTTGGGTGTCTCTTGCCTAAACGAAACATTTTCCAGTTTAGATTACATCACTATTACACCTTTTGTAGTGTTGGATCTGATGCATCTTACCTTCCCTTGTTCAGTAATGCTGGGTATACCCAGTGTTGGGCACCTTGGTTTCCTTATAAACCATGGCAAGCAGGATCCGGAGCTTCACTTTCTAGTGGTTACCAGAGGGAAAAGGGTTGGGGAGTGGGGCAAAATGGGTAAAGGGCATCAACTGTATGGTGATGGATGGAAACTAAATTTTTGGTGGTAAGCACACTCTAGTATATGGGCTCAGCAGTAAAGAATCTGCCTGCCAATGCAGGAGATGCAGAAGACACGGGTTTGATCCCTGGGTCGGGAAGATTCTCTAGAGGAGGAAATGACAACCCACTCCAGTATTCCTGCCTGGAAAATCCCATGGACAGAGGAACCTGGCAGGCTATAGTCCATAGCATCGCAAAGAGTTGAACGCGACTGAGCACACACACACACCCTAGTGTATACAGAAGTACACGTGAAACTTATCATGTTATAAACCAGTTACTCAACTTACACCATGAAGACAGTGTTTCTTCAAAACAAAATAATGATACCCAAGAAGGTTAAGGGAGAAGGCAATGGCACCCCACTCCAATACTCTTCCCTGGAAAATCCCATGGGCGGAGGAGCCTGGTGGGCTGCAGTCCATGGCGTCGCGAAGAGTCAGAAATGACTGAGCAGCTTCACTTTCACTTTTCACTTTCATGCATTGGAGAAGGAAATGGCAATCCACTCCAGTGTTCCTGCCTGGAGAATCCCAGGGATGGGGGAGCCTGGTGGGCTGCCATCTGTGGGGTCGCACAGAGTCGGACACGACTGACGCGACTTAGCAGCAGCAAGATGGTTAAGAATCCCCTGTTAATAGTAGTAACAAGAAAACAACCATGTTTTTAGTGCATGCTAAGTAATTTCAGCTACCTCTCAAGTGTATCTTGAGCCTATTGACTGTTCTCCATCCTCATTGCAACCACACTCGTCCAAGCCATGTCATTTCTCACTTGGCTTAAGCAGTATTCCCCCATCTGGTCTCTCAATGAAAAGCATGTTTAATAACAATAGTGATAATAAAATGCTGCTGAGAATCAGAGTTTTATTGCTGGAAAAATTGTAGGAAAACTGTAAGAGAGAATTTATTCTCTGAGTAAGTTTGGAATAGATAATTTCAAAAAGCTTTTTCAACTCTGGGATTGTATTATTCTGATCAGGGATTTTCAAATTCTCTGTGGAGTAGAATCAGTTTTTGTTTTTAATTTTCAAACCACCATGGACTGATACTTTGGTAAAATACAATAGAAAGTGAAATGACTGGAAAAATTTAACAATTAGATTCAACAGACATAAGATTATCAAATTGCTTTGAGAGTTTTAAAATGTGTTTTAATTATGGCTTACCACATAATAAAACACCTCAGAACTCAGTGGCTTAAGACAGTAATTTATCTCACATAATTTCTGTGGGTCAGAAATTCAGAACCAGCTTAGTTGATTGATTCTGACTTAAAGGTCTCTCACGAGTGACATTCAAGGTTGCAGCCATCTGAAGACCTGACTAGGGCTTGAGGCTCTGCTTTCAAGGTGGCTTCGTCATGTTGTAGGCAAGTGCTGGCTGATAGCAAGAGGCCTCAATTCCTTTTTACTGCGTGGACCTCTCCATAGAGCTGACTGAGCATCTTCATGGCATGGCAACTGGTTTTCTCCAGAGCAAGTCATCCAAGAGATAGCTCAGTGGAAGCCACAAAGTCCCTGATGACCTAACCTCAGACATCACACTGTATCATCTCTGCAGTACACTGTTGGTTAGATGCGGTGGTGGTTTAGTTGCTCAGTCGTGTCTGACTAGATGGGTTTGTCTTATGTGATATGAGAGCAGACCACACAAGCATGAAGCCGGGAGGAAAAACTCTCTGGAGGAACAGACTCACAGACTTAGTGGATGAACTTATGGTTGCCGAAGGGGAAGGATGGGGGGAAGGAATAGTTAGAGAGTTTGGGATTGACCCGTACACATGCTACATTTTCAATGGATAAGCAACAAGCTCCTACCATATAGCACAGGGAACTGCTCAGTGTTATGTGGCAGCCTGGATGAGAAGGGAGTTTAGGGAAGAAAGTATACAGGTATAATTATGCTGAGTCCTTTCGCTGTCCACAACATTGTTAACTGGCTATTCTCCAATACAAAATAAAAAATTTTTTTAAAAGAATCTCTGAAGGTATCTTGGGAGACTGGCTACTACAAATGCTTACTTCCAATTTCCACACTTTCCCATCTGTAAACCAAATTTTGAGGAGCAAATTTCTATTCTATAAGAAGCTTCTCATCTTGCAGATGAGGAAACTGAGGTCTGCCTGAAGACATACCCCTTAATTAGAGACAAAAATCAGGTTTCCAGTTTCCATTTCAGCATTCTTTCTATCACACCACATTGATGTCTATCTATCTTACCTACTATTTATCTAAATGGCATTTGCTTGAGCTTCTCATTAAGTAATGAGAATGAATCAGGTGAGGTGGAAAGGCAATGAGTGACACACAGAAGCTGCAGCTGTGGGTTTTCTTAGGATCACCACAAAGCTATCTTCAAGGTGGCCATCAAATAGGATAATTCAGTGAGCCTGGTTCAAAAGCTTCAAAATGTGACAATGGAAATGGACTTGCTTTAGCTTCAAAGATTCTATTAACTCAGAGAAACGATGATTTTCTGGGAGAATTAACACACAGCCACTGAGAGAAGACGAAAGTCACTTTAGTGCTTTGAAACTTCTTTCAACTCATTTCTTAGAACTTCCCACAAAACATTATAGCTTAGATTCCTGGTCCTATAACACGTTTCAGAGCCAGATGATTACATCGTGATCCTGATTTCAAAGGACATGTGGAATTTGTAGCAAGCTCATTTTATAAGGTTGAGAAATCACTTGCTCCAGAAACTGGCACTACCAGACCATGTGAGAATCCTATATGCAGGTCAGGAAGCAACAGTTAGAACTGGACATGGAACAACAGACTGGTTCCAAATAGGAAAAGGAGTACGTCAAGACTGTATATTGTCACCCTGCTTATTTAACTTATATGCAGAGTACATCATGAGAAACGCTGGGCTGGAAGAAGCACAAGCTGGAATCAAGATTGCCAGGAGAAACATCAATAACCTCAGATATGCAGGTAATACCACCCTTATGGCAGAAAGTGAAGAGGAACTAAAAAGGCTCTTGATGACAGTGAAAGAGGACAGTGAAAAAGTTGCCTTAAAGTTCAACATTCAGAAAACGAAGATCACGGCATCTGGTCTCATCACTTCATGGGAAATAGATGAGGAAACAGTGGAAACAGTGTCAGATTTTATTTTTCTGGCTCCAAAATCACTGCAGATGGTGACTGTAGCCATGAAATTAAAAGACGCTTACTCCTTGGAAGAAAATTATGACCAACCTAGGTAGCATATTAAAAAGCAGAGACATTACTTTGCCAACAAAGGTCCGTCTAGTCAAGGCTATGGTTTTTCCAGCGGTCATGTATGGATGTGAGAGTTGAACTGTGAAGAAAGCTGAGCACCGAAGAATTGATGCTTTTGAACTGTGGTGTTGGAGAAGACTCTTGAGAGTCCCTTGGACTGCAAGGAGATCCAACCAGTCCATCCTAAAGGAGATCAGCCCTGGGTGTTCATTTTAAGGACTGATGCTGAAGCTGAACTCCAATACTTTGGCCACCTCATGGGAAGAGTTGACTCATTGGAAAAGACTCTGATGCTGGGAGGGATTGGGGGCAGGAGGAGAAGGGGACGACAGAGGATGAGATGGCTGGATGGCATCACCAACTCGATGGACATGAGTCTGAGTGAACTCCAGGAGTTGGTGATGGACAGGGAGGCCTGGTGTGCTGCGATTCATGGGGTCACAAAGAGTTGGACATGACTGAGCGACTGAACTGAACTGAACTGAGATGCTGGCACTGAGTGGATCCTCCTAAACGCATCATTATCTGTATTTGAAAGGAATTGCTGGCTTGGGACACATAATCTTTACTTCTAAGGCCAAAAGTGTATTAAAATTGTGACATACAAATAGTACAATATCACTGACTTCTAAACTGAGCTGCTGCTGCTGCTAAGTCGCTTCAGTTGTGTCCGACTCTGTGCGACCCCATTGACGGCAGCCCACCAGGCTTCCCTGTCCCTGGGATTCTCCAGGCAAGAACACTGGAGTAGGTTGCCATTTCCTTCTCCAATGCATGAAAGTGAAAAGTGAAAGCGAATTTGCTCAGTCGTGCCCAACTTCGCAACCCCATGGCCTGCAGCCTACCAGGCTCCTCCATTCATGGGATTTTCCAGGCAAGAGTACTGGAGTGGGTTGCCATTGCCTTCTCCATCTAAACTAAGCTATTTTCACTCTATCATCTTTCCTGTTCTCCTAATTAAATAAAAAACCCGAGACAAGAAAAAGTTAAGATTTCTGAAGTTTTAAAAAACGTTTTACTTGTTAAAGTATCAAACTTAAAGAAAAGATGCTAGAATAAAAATCATGCACCTATGTATCCTTTACCTAGATTCATTTGTTAACTTTTTTTGGCTGCACCTCACAGCAGGCTGGGAATTCCCCGACCAGGAATGGAACCCACAACTTCTACAGTGGAAGTGTGGAGTCTTAATTACTGGACTACCAGGGAAGCCCCTTGCCTTTAACATTTTTTTACTCATTTGGTTTGCCATTTATTCCTCCTGCTCCAACCTCTCTCTCATTCTCTACACACATGTACACACACACACATATATACACACCGCATGTGACTCCTTTATTTGAGAATAAGTTCCATATGTCATGACCCTGTAGTCCTAAGTATTTCAGTACCTACCTAATAGTTGGACACTACTGAGCGACTGAACTGAACTGAACTGAACCTAATAGTAGGAATAGTCTGTTTTGTAACCACAGTTGTCAACCTCGATAAATTTATCATTTGTGCATTAGTTTGAACTAATCTACCTATTCATATTTCAGTATTGCCAACTGCCCCTATGATGTCCTCTATAACTTCTCCCCTCTCCGGTACTGGAGAGAAGGAAAAGGGCCAGGTATTAGATTCAGTCATCAAGTCTCCTTAGCCTTCTTGAATCTGGAACATTCCACAGCCTGCCTTTATTCTTTATGACACCTACATTTTTGAAAATAGAGTTTCATCTCCTCTCTTTTTGAAAATACAATATTCATCATTTTGAGTTTGCCTGGTAATTTGTCTCATACTTAGAGCCAAGCTCTGTATTCTCAGGCAGAATGCTAAAACAGGGATGGTGTGTCCTCTGCAGAGGATCACATCTGGAGACACACACTGTCCAACCATCCCTCACTGATTACCTGGTCAAGGTGCTGTCCAATTTCTCCACTGAGTAATTATGGATTTCCCTCTTGCAATGAATAACAATCCGTGGGAAGGAACTGTAAGACCATCCAAGTACCCTGCTCTTTCTCTGTTGAAATTTAGCAGCTATTGATACTTCTTCTTGACTCTGTCATTTCACTATGATAGTTTCAGAAGGATGACTTTCCAGCTCCCACACTCTCTTCACATTTACCAGTCAGCATTCAAGATTCTGCAGTAAACAAGAGCCCTTTCTTCTCTCCATTTATTTATTATCGGTATGAACCCACAGATGCTTATTTTTTCCCCAACACTTTATAATTCATTACTGTCCTTCATGATTTTCGTAATCAAATTGCCCCAGATTTGGCGACTGATAGCCCCTTCAAGCTGGCTTCTTTGTCCTCGTGACATGCCTACATTTTTTAGAGCACTTCCTTATTTTCTAGTGTAATAAGATGTTCCAGGCCCATTTTGTACCTCCCTTGCACCCTTCCTCTGTCCCTCAGAGATTCCTGGGTTTGGATCTTGATTTGCCATGCAGATTCAAAACTGTGGGAAACCCCATCTACCCTGTTTATTTACTCAATGGTCCAGCCCCTCTCCAGCCAAAGATGACCATAATCACCACCATCATGAAAACTCTGGGTTCACTTGACTGCCTGCTCTACAAGGTCGAGGTCTCTGAGTCTTTGCTCTCATCTGTGTCACCTCCTTGCTGGTTCGGGGACATTTAAAATGCCCCAAATAGCCACACATGGGCCAATTGAACTGTTCCTTTACTTGTGTTTCCATAACATTTTTTACATACCTTTATTATGGTGTTAATCTGGTATCATTGTACTTTGGTTACATTCCTGGCTAGACTGAAGTCAGATATTTTCAAGTGACCTCGGGAGGAAGGTATTTATTTTCCCTAAACTGCAGATGAGAAACTTGAGGTTCAGGGAGGTGAGCCTAAGAGAATCAGCAGAGCACAGGATGAGGTCTTGATTACAGCCAACTTCTGCCCTGTATTTACTGTAGGACCTTAAGCAGGTGACGAAGCCTCTCTGTACTTCAGTTTCTCTGGAATCAACGTGGATGATAATGAATAGAAACTGCCACGTGGGGCTGTTTTATGGTTTAAAGGAGTTAATACTTGTCCAGCCCCTAGAATAGTGCTGGCACATGGTAAGTGATGGGTAAATGTTTGTTAAGTAATTAAGTGATGTCATTGCAATTCAAATCCCAGTATTATGATGATAAAGCTCCTAGCCACTGCTCGGTTGTAACCTTATAGGATTAAGATTCCCCGAGAAGCAGTGATTCTATTTTTGTTTCTGCTTAGTGGCTAAGTCATGTCCAACTCTGCGACTTCATGGACTGTAGCCCGCCAGGCTCCTCTGTCAATGAGATCTCCTAGGCAAGAATACTGGAGTGGGTTGCCATTTCCTTCTCCAGGGGGTCTTCCTGACCCAGGGATTGAACCTTCGTCTGTTGCATTGCAGGTAGATTCTTAACTACTGAGTCACATGGGAAGCCCAGTGACTCCAGACAGTACTTCTATTAGAGACAGCAATAAAAGAAAGCTGGTTTGGGATATAAAACATGAATAAAATAAGAGGAAGTGAAATATCCCAGTTAACTGCTGAATTAAGGCATGGACTGGGGAAGGGTGCAGGTACCTTGTCCTGACTCTGGGTCTTCGGGCACTGGCTGCACAGCCAGGTAAGGACCACCTGGTGAATTCTGGGCGTTGGTCCCTCTCTTTACATGTCCTTGTCTCAAGTCAGTTGTGGGTTAGACATTTGGCCCCCTGGGGTGACATCACAGAGACTGCCTCAGTTCAGTTCAGTTCGGTCGCGCAGTCGTGTCCGACTCTTTGCGACCCCATGAATCGCAGCACCCCAGGCCTCCCTGTCCATCACCATCTCCCGGAGTTCACTCAGACTCACGTCCATTGAGTCCGTGATGCCATCCAGCCATCTCATCCTCGGTCGTTCCCTTCTCCTCCTGCCCACAATCCCTCCCAGCATCAGAGTCTTTTCCAATGAGTCAACTCTTCGCATGAAGTGGCCAAAGTACTGGAGTTTCAGCTTTAGCATCATTCCTTCCAAAGAAATCCCAGGGCTGATCTCCTTCAGAATGGACTGGTTGGATCTCCTTGCAGTCCAAGGGACTCTCAAGAGTCTTCTCCAACACCANCCGTCTCCACACCCAGGGCCCTTTCTGTCCTGTCCCACTGCCCCGCCTGTAGCTGGCGTTTCTGTCATGATGGGTGCCACAGCGGCCTTTAAAGCCAGGCCAGAATGGAGGCCGATTCCCTCTCCCTCCCTCCCATCGCAGGACCCTGCCTGTCCTGAGCAGGGCCAGAGATAAACCTTTCTTGTCCCCTGAAGTCACAAGTGCTCTGCTTACAGCAGACAGAGCGCTGGGTCCAGACAGGCCTGGGTGCCCCTCATCCGGTCACCATCCAGGTGGACAGCAGCAGCCCAGGGCGACTGGTGCTGTGAGGATGAGGCCAGGGGGCTGTGGGAGCCCAGGAGAAGTGCCCGAGCCAGCCTGGCAGGATGGGGGTGGGTGTTGACTTAATCCTCACAATCAGGAGGTGTTGAGTTAACCCTCAGTTTATAGATGAGGAAACCGAGGCACAGAGAGTTTAAGTAACTCACCTGGGTCACCCAGCTAGCCGGGGTGAAGCTGAGACTCAACCCACACTGGAGCATTTGGCAGTGGGGACAGGTAAGAGAGGAGGCAGAGAGACTGAGACACGCANAGCAGCCCAGGGCGACTGGTGCTGTGAGGATGAGGCCAGGGGGCTGTGGGAGCCCAGGAGAAGTGCCCGAGCCAGCCTGGCAGGATGGGGGTGGGTGTTGACTTAATCCTCACAATCAGGAGGTGTTGAGTTAACCCTCAGTTTATAGATGAGGAAACCGAGGCACAGAGAGTTTAAGTAACTCGCCTGGGTCACCCAGCTAGCCGGGGTGAAGCTGAGACTCAACCCACACTGGAGCATTTGGCAGTGGGGACAGGTAAGAGAGGAGGCAGAGAGACTGAGACACGCGGGAGAGAGGGTCCCTTCAGTGCAATAAATACAGGACTGGGGAGCAGTGGCAGTCACCCTGGGAACACGGCTTCCCCTGCCTCTGGTCTGAGGGGCAGCACAGCTGCAGAGAGCCAGAAGAAAGGGATCCGATCCTGGGCTCTGCCGCTGCTTGGCTGTGTGACCCTGCGCCAGTGCCTCGACCTCTCTGAGCTGGGCTGCCGCAGCCAGAGGCTGGGCACATACGTCATCGTATGAAAGTACGGCGGCATCACGGCATTTACCGCGGGTGACGACCCTATGCAGCAGGAACACCTTCACTCCTCTTTAAAAGAGGCTGTAATCACAGCACACGCCAGTCTGCCTGGAGGGCTGGCAGGGGTCCCTGGAGGGAACAGGACCCCACCACAAGCTCGGGGCGGCCTCATACGCACGGCAGGTCCTCGGAGACCCTGTGATGTGCAGTGCTAATGCCCCCAACCCAGGCTCAGCGAAGGCCCTACTGGCCACGGGCACGAGGTGCGAGAACCTTCTCAGCCGCCCTGTGTATGGGATGGAAACCCTGGAGACAATCCAGCTGGAGAGACCGGAGAAGGATTGCAGGACGTCCAAATACCGAACGCCCTGCAGCTGCTCAAACGAACGTCACGGGGGCGTTCTAGCAACCCTGGGCCAAGGGAGGAACTTCTGTCCCCAGGCCACACCCTGCACGGTCGGAAAGGAATGAAAAATGTGCTTTTGAAGAATGTCTACAGTGTGACGGGGGCACAGAGGGGAGTGGGGGTGATGGGGGCAGCCCCAGGGGCGTGGAGCTCCTGTTCCGGCCATCACGCTGGCTGTGGGATGTTTATCCCCTGCTGCAAGGATGTTCCGATTCCTGTAAGGATCTGTCTCTGTGTGATTCCCCCCTCCTCCCGGGGGAGTCCCAGACACTCTGCCCCTTCAGGAATTTCCTGGTCATGAATCTGGGTAACTCAGCCTCCTCGTCCGTAAACTGGGGACACTGGTCATGACCGATCCTCCTATGCTCAGCCATGTGTCCCCAAACCAGGTGGGCCCATGTGATGTAGCCCAACCCCCTCAGACAGATTGCCCAGCCTCTGTTAAGTGGGTGTCCTGCGCCTCCTCACCCCTCCGAGGTCACAGGAAGGTGACAGGTGAAGAGGGTGCTGGGTGTGAGGCACCCTCGATCATCCACAGAATGACAGCAGGCAATTTGGGGGGTGGCAGCAGGGTCTCTGCCCCAGTGGGGAGATGACGCCAATTGCACACTGGGAACCTGGTGCAGGCGTCAGGGAAAAGGGGAGGCAGCTGAGCCCCCACGAGGTACCCCTGATGCCCTGATTTCCTGAGAGCACGCTCCCTCAACCCAAGAAGACTGACATTCTCACTTGCCGAGGAGTTAGGTTACTAATGGCAGACCGCAGTGTAGAGCTCAGATAGGGAACCAACCAAGCCCAGTGAGCCAGCTGGGGGCCTGGGCTACCCTGGGATATGCTGTATCTGGGGAGAGGTGTCTGGCTCGACCGCATAGCAGGTGGTGGGGAAGAGCCAGAATTTGTCAGCTCAGGACCGTGAAGAAGCCGGGGGCCCCTCGGACCCTTGGTTTCCTCCTCTGTCTAATGAGGATGGTGTTCAGAGTCGGGTGAGGTGGATGGAAACTGCCGTGCGGGACCCTGGAGGTGGCTGGACCAGTGCGGCCTGGAGTGTGGGCTTGTACTTCATTTGGGAGCTGGTTAGAAATGCTGGCTGCAGACCCTCTGGGACCTGTTGGACTGAACCAGGGTGGGGACAAGGAATTTGTATTTTACCAGCTTTCCGAGGGATTCTGACGCACGCTCTGTTATGAGAACCTCTGGGCTAGGTCAGAGGAGGGGAAATTTTTCTGTGAAGGGCCAGACAGTACATATCAAGGGCTCTGTGGGTCATAACGTGGTCTCCCCTGCTCTAGGCACCGTCTCCACACCCAGGGCCCTTTCTGTCCTGTCCCACTGCCCCGCCTGTAGCTGGCGTTTCTGTCATGATGGGTGCCACAGCGGCCTTTAAAGCCAGGCCAGAATGGAGGCCGATTCCCTCTCCCTCCCTCCCATCGCAGGACCCTGCCTGTCCTGAGCAGGGCCAGAGATAAACCTTTCTTGTCCCCTGAAGTCACAAGTGCTCTGCTTACAGCAGACAGAGCGCTGGGTCCAGACAGGCCTGGGTGCCCCTCATCCGGTCACCATCCAGGTGGACAGCAGCAGCCCAGGGCGACTGGTGCTGTGAGGATGAGGCCAGGGGGCTGTGGGAGCCCAGGAGAAGTGCCCGAGCCAGCCTGGCAGGATGGGGGTGGGTGTTGACTTAATCCTCACAATCAGGAGGTGTTGAGTTAACCCTCAGTTTATAGATGAGGAAACCGAGGCACAGAGAGTTTAAGTAACTCACCTGGGTCACCCAGCTAGCCGGGGTGAAGCTGAGACTCAACCCACACTGGAGCATTTGGCAGTGGGGACAGGTAAGAGAGGAGGCAGAGAGACTGAGACACGCAGGAGAGAGGGTCCCTTCAGTGCAATAAACACAGGACTGGGGAGCAGTGGCAGTCACCCTGGGAACACAGCTTCCCCTGCCTCTGGTCTGAGGGGCAGCACAGCTGCGGAGAGCCAGAAGAAAGGGATCCGACCCTGGGCTCTGCCGCTGCTCGGCTGTGTGACCCTGCGCCAGTGCCTTGACCTCTCTGAGCTGGGCTGCCGCAGCCAGAGGCTGGGCACATACGTCATCGTATGAAAGTACGGCGGCATCACAGCATTTACTGCGGGTGACGACCCTACGCAGCAGGAACACCTTCACTCCTCTTTAAAAGAGGCTGTAATCACAGCACACGCCAGTCTGCCTGGAGGGCTGGCAGGGGTCCCTGGAGGGAACAGGACCCCACCACAAGCTCGGGGCGGCCTCATACGCACGGCAGGTCCTCGGAGACCCTGTGATGTGCAGTGCTAATGCCCCCAACCCAGGCTCAGCGAAGGCCCTACTGGCCACGGGCACGAGGTGCGAGAACCTTCTCAGCCGCCCTGTGTATGGGATGGAAACCCTGGAGACAATCCAGCTGGAGAGACCGGAGAAGGATTGCAGGACGTCCAAATACCGAACGCCCTGCAGCTGCTCAAACGAACGTCACGGGGGCGTTCTAGCAACCCTGGGCCAAGGGAGGAACTTCTGTCCCCAGGCCACACCCTGCACGGTCGGAAAGGAATGAAAAATGTGCTTTTGAAGAATGTCTACAGCTGTGACGGGGGCACAGAGGGGAGTGGGGGTGATGGGGGCAGCCCCAGGGGCGTGGAGCTCCTGTTCCGGCCATCACGCTGGCTGTGGGATGTTTATCCCCTGCTGCAAGGATGTTCCGATTCCTGTAAGGATCTGTCTCTGTGTGATTCCCCCCTCCTCCCGGGGGAGTCCCAGACACT
Source organism: Aepyceros melampus (assembly GCA_006408695.1). Taxonomy (NCBI): domain Eukaryota; kingdom Metazoa; phylum Chordata; class Mammalia; order Artiodactyla; family Bovidae; genus Aepyceros; species Aepyceros melampus. The sequence goes on from SJXQ01004777.1 coordinate 15,801, forward strand.
CTGCCCCTTCAGGAATTTCCTGGTCATGAATCTGGGTAACTCGGCCTCCTCGTCCGTAAACTGGGGACACTGGTCATGACCGATCCTCCTATGCTCAGCCATGTGTCCCAAACCAGGTGGGCCCATGTGATGTAGCCCAACCCCCTCAGACAGATTGCCCAGCCTCTGTTAAGTGGGTGTCCTGCGCCTCCTCACCCCTCCGAGGTCACAGGAAGGTGACAGGTGAAGAGGGTGCTGGGTGTGAGGCACCCTCGATCATCCACAGAATGACAGCAGGCAATTTGGGGGGTGGCAGCAGGGTCTCTGCCCCAGTGGGGAGATGACGCCAATTGCACACTGGGAACCTGGTGCAGGCGTCAGGGAAAAGGGGAGGCAGCTGAGCCCCCACGAGGTACCCCTGATGCCCTGATTTCCTGAGAGCACGCTCCCTCAACCCAAGAAGACTGACATTCTCACTTGCCGAGGAGTTAGGTTACTAATGGCAGACCGCAGTGTAGAGCTCAGATAGGGAACCAACCAAGCCCAGTGAGCCAGCTGGGGGCCTGGGCTACCCTGGGATATGCTGTATCTGGGGAGAGGTGTCTGGCTCGACCGCATAGCAGGTGGTGGGGAAGAGCCAGAATTTGTCAGCTCAGGACCGTGAAGAAGCCGGGGGCCCCTCGGACCCTTGGTTTCCTCCTCTGTCTAATGAGGATGGTGTTCAGAGTCGGGTGAGGTGGATGGAAACTGCCGTGCGGGACCCTGGAGGTGGCTGGACCAGTGCGGCCTGGAGTGTGGGCTTGTACTTCATTTGGGAGCTGGTTAGAAATGCTGGCTGCAGACCCTCTGGGACCTGTTGGACTAGAACCAGGGTGGGGACAAGGAATTTGTATTTTACCAGCTTTCCGAGGGATTCTGACGCACGCTCTGTTATGAGAACCTCTGGGCTAGGTCAGAGGAGGGGAAATTTTTCTGTGAAGGGCCAGACAGTACATATCAAGGGCTCTGTGGGTCATAACGACTCAGCGCTGCCATCAGAGCAAGAAAGCACCCGTAGACAATATGAGCTGCATGGCAGAGGCTGTGTGCCAATAAAACTTTATTAACAAATCAGGCAGCCCAGCTTTCACACCCCTGCATCGGAGCCTCAGGCCCAAAGCACAGTCCACAGCCCAGCGTGGCAGCATCTCCCGGGAGCTGGCAGGGCCCCACGGCTGCATGCCGGGCTGTCCACACACAGGGAGAAGGAGGCACGTTCCCCAGGCAGCTATAGGCCCCGCGCGTTCCTTCTGGGCCTGATAAGGGGGGCTGGGAGGTGGGGGACTGGGAGAGGGGCTGCTGGGAGAGTCTAACAAACCACGGCACCAACACGGCTAATTGGAAGCAGCTGCCGTTGCAACCAGAGACTTGTCAGCTGTGATTAAGCGAAGCTGCCTTTAGGCCAATCAACTTCAAAATTATGCAAATAGGGCCGCAGCAGCGACCACAGGGGTGGTGCAGCGCTGGCTCCCCAGCCCAGCCTGGCCTGGAAGGGCCCCCCATCCACGCAGCTCCCCTGAAGCGGCTCCACTTCTGGGGGTTAACCAGCCTCCCGCCCACACTCTGTAAATTGGCACCGAAGCTGCTGAGCAGAGCCGGAGGTGAACCTGCAGCCAGCCGCCGAGAGCCAGGCCAGGCCCAGACCCCTCTCTCGAAAGCTCGGCTCCCCCACTGGCCCGGGAGGTCACCAGGTCACCAGCCTGGCCGGCCACACTGGCCTTCAGTGAGCCAGGCAGGGTCTCCCCTAGGAGGCTGCATGCCAGGAGGGCTCCCTGGTGGCAATGGCTGAGTGGAGATAAAAGAGGACACTTCCAAAGGTGGCAGGAGGTGGCTTTACGCCACCCTCCCTACGCTTGCTAACACTTGCTCACCCCTCCCAGCTCTCCTGGGCCCTGACCTGGACTGAGAGTGGCCTCCTGCTCATTTCCACTCCTTGGACCCCCAGAACCCCACATGTGCTGTACCCCAAACTTAACTCCTCGGCCATCCCATCCCCAGAAGAACAAGGGATCAGTCACCAGACTGGGGTGGGGGCCAGGAGGGAGGGAAGACTCCGCTTCGGCACGCCCCTTCAGGTGCATTCCCTGAGTCCTCATCCTGGTTTCAGAGGGTGGCAGCGTCACATGTCTTAGGAACCAGAGGGGAGGCCAGCTCTTAGGCCCGAGGTCATCGTGTCCAGGTGCTGGCATGTGTCTGGGTAGCAGCTGGCTTCTGGAAGCTGACCAGACCCTCTGAGCCATTCCACTGGCATTTATCTCTTCCTGTCTGCTCGCACACCTTCCCAGCCTGGGGGCACCTCCCCAGCAAAGCCAGGGTCAGCCAGCACGTCCTCTGTTTAAACCTGTCCTCCCCCGACTGGTGACCCATTCTGAGTTTGCACTCTGGAAACAAAAGAATCCATAATAAATGTGTCTGCAGGCATTCAGAGTGGCCGGAGCCCCTTGACATCCCCCAGGTGGGCTCTGACCCTGGGGCCTTGACACCGAAGATGCTTAAGAAGGACCCAGAGAGCAAGGGGCAGAGCACAGACCCCAGCTGGATGGAAGACCCCACCCTCAGGCTGACAGTGACCTGCCCCCCCAGGGGAGGTCCCTGCTCCACTGGGCAGAGCCTGGGGCCAGGATAAGCCTTCCTCCCAGGCGTCCTTTAGGGGCTGAACACGACTCCCAAGCCCATCGTGGCAGGCTTCCTCCTTTTCAAAACTGAGCATTGCTAACGGTGCAGAAAAAAAAAATTGCAAAATTTTATAGCACACGTTGACATCTAGGTAAACAGTGTTATGGAGGTCTAATTAGTACACTGCGGTGGGGAAAATGCTGGCTCCGAAATTTCCGGGGAATGGAGAGGTAACATCAAAAAGCATTGATGAGAGAGCCGTCGACAGGAAACCGGATCAGAACTGGGGCGTGAGGGCAGGACTTCCTGGGGAGGCGGGTGCTGGGCCCACGCCTGGCAGAGGGCAGCCAGGGAGAGGCTGGAGAGGTGGGGTTGAGGGGGACACGGTTGCCCTATGACCCTGGACACGTCCCTTTGCCTCTCTGGGCCTCTCCCCATAAAGTGGGGTGCTAATCCCCCAGCCTCACATGGGCAGGTGAGATTACACAAGACAGAAAATGTGAAACCTAACCGAGCTGGGCGCTCAGGACGTGGGTGCAGCGGAACCCAGACAAGAGCTAAACTGAGCCTCATGACTTGCCCTCCACACGTGGAAGCGAGAGGAAGAGACGATTCTCGAGGACTTACTATGTGTTGTCTGGCCCGCATGATGGACATTTGACAAAGATCGTCTCCTTTTAATGTTTTTTTTCAAAGAGTACTACTGCTCACTGGTGGCTCATATGGTATAAGCGCCTGCCTGCAATACGGGAGAGCCGGGTTCAATTCCTGGGTCAGGAAGATCCCCTGGAGAAGGAGATGGCAATCCACTCCAGCACTCTTGCCTGGAAAATCCCGTGGAGCCTGATAGGCTATAGTCCACAGGGGTGCAAAGAGTGACTGAGCGACTTCACTTCACTTCACTGTGGTAAGCTGGGTAAGTTCCATCCTTCCCGCGAAAACAAAGTCTGTCCAGGGTCCGGGGACAAGCACCCTTCTGGGAGTGCACGCCCACCTATCCTGAGGGGGCCCCTGCCCGTCACCTGCAGGTCAGGCGACGGACATTTGACAGCAGGTCAGCACTTCACTGCTCACAGTCTGCAGATGAGAAAACTAAGACCCAGAAGTGCTGTGTCACCTGCCCGAGACCACACAGCAGCTGAGCTACTGGGACTTGCATCCAGGCTGGTCTGGTTTCCAAGTCAAGGTTCTTCCTTGATGGGCCTTTGGTTCTTGGCCTTGGTATTTGGGGAGGAAATAGGGGTGGAGGAGGGAGTTGCCACACCCTCAAACAGAACCGGAGAAGGCAATGGCAACCTACTCCAGTACTCTTGCCTGGAAAATCCCATGGGCAGAGGAGCCTGGAAGGCTGCAGTCCATGGGTCGCGAAGAGTCGGACGTGACTGAGTAACTTCACTTTCACTTTTCACTTTCCTGCATAGGAGAAGGAAATGGCAACCCACTCCAGTGTTCTTGCCTGGAGAATCCCAGGGACGGGGGAGCCTGGTAGGCTGCCGTCTCTGGGGTCACACAGAGTCAGACACGACTGAAGCGACTTAGCAGCAGCAGCAGCAGCAGCAGACGAACCACTGAGAACTCCCCCGTCTCCCAATGCCTGGGGGAAAAGAGAAGAGACCATTCTCTGGGGACTGGAATCAGCTGGTTCCATTTCCCACTGGGCTGGAGCCCTCCCCAACCCTCCACACTCAGGACTTCCCAGTGATCCAGCCCCTGGTTGAAATCCCCCAGAACTCAGTGGGCCACCACCTCTGGGGACAGACTGGCAAGTGGGGAGGTGGGACCTGCGCCCCTGCCTCTCTGCACAGCACCCTCTGCCCTTCCGGTCTGGCCCCACACCGACCCGTGGGCACTTGGCCCCCGTGGTGAAAGACCCCGTTTGGGAGTTGTGTCTGCAGGAAAGGAAAGCACCCGTGCTGGGGGAGACCTGCGATGTCGCAGACCTGCTCCTGGTCCCAAGGATGGCGGGGGGACATCCTGGTCTTGGGGTCACAGCTCTGGTTCCAACCCCACCTCCACCACTTACAAACACAAGACCATGAGTGGGTCACTTCATTCAAAGCCACTGTTCCTTCCTGTCTCCCTCCCTCCCTTCCATCCATCACTCAGGCAGGACGCCTGCCAGATGCCAATCCCAGCTCTAGGCCCTGAGGATATAGAAGTGAGGAGACAGACGCAGCCGGCCCTTGGCATGGAGACACCTTGTCTGCCTGTCCCGGGCATCCATGTGAGTCCCCTGCAGGCCGCTGCCTCCCCCTCTGTGGACGGGCCCGGCAGGGAGGACGGCCCCTCTGAGAGCCCTGGCTGCCCAGCCCAGCGCTGGGCACCGAGGAGGTGGCGGCGGCGGGGTGTGGGGGTAGGAGTGGGCCTGGGCAGTGGCGGAACAGGCAGAGAGGGGGTGAGAGGCCCTGGCCACGGCCTCGGACAGTCCACAAATAAACTCCAGTTCGTCGCTCTTCCCCACTGAGACAGAAAATAGCTTTCACACTATATTTTCTGATTTTTTTTTTCACTTCACTGCTTCTAAATCGATCCAGAACAGATTGTCCAATTGTCTGAATTTCAGGAGAAAAGCTTCCTAATCTTCCCAGACTTCTGCCAAGCCCCGACCCCCTCCCCAGGAGACCCCACTCCTCAGCCAGACCCCAGCCAGACATCCAGGGGCTGCCTGGGCTTATCTGCTAGCCTGACCTGCAGGCGACAGGCAGGGGCCCCTCAGGATAGGTAGGCGTGCACTCCCAGAAGGGTGCTTGTCCCCGGACCCTGGACAGACAGACTTTGTTTTCGCGGGAAGGATGGAACTTATCCTGCACTGTGGGACAGTGGAGCCACATGGGAGCCTGGGGGCCTGGGGTGGAACTGTCAGGAGAGGACTGGGTTCTGGATGAGTCACACACCATAAGCAGCTGTGAAGGACCGTCATGATTCCCGGTGACAATGGCGGTAGGGCAAACAGGTGTCATGGAGGGTGCCTCAGGATCAACTAGTCAGGACTGTGGGGATGAGGGGACTGGGCCAGAGCACGTCCTGACTCCATGCTGTGATGGATTGATTAGCCATGTCTGCCCTGGGTGCAGCAATGGCTGGTGGTGGTACTCAAGCCACACATCTGCCATCCCACGCCTGCAGAGTAAAGTCCAAACTCCTTAACTAGCCAGAGTCCTTGGAGATCAAGCCACTGCCACCTTCCATGGCCTCACCTCAACAACTTTCCAAAAATCCCACAGGACAGCCATGCCGTCCAGACGTTTCCCAGACTTTTCCCTCCGGGCTCCGTATGCACTGTTCCCTCTTCCTCAAGATCCCCTGACCCCTTGCTCAGCCGCCTGGCCAGCTCATCCTCCATTTCCTTTGGTGCTTCCTCCTCCGGTGAGGCCTCCTTGATGTTTGGCCCTCTTCCCCCAGGCAGAGTCGCTACCCTGCCCTCTGCTCTCACTCCCATCAGGGCCACCCCTATGCGGGACTTGGACCCAGGCAGAACAGTCTTTCTGGGGACCCGGAGTCCCAGCAGGACAAGCTCACAGTCTTGGGAGTGAACACATCCAGGTGAGTGCTTGCCCCCTCCTGGCGGACACCCCGCCCCTTCGGGGAAGGTCCAGGCACAGTGGACCAGACTCCAGATGTTAAGCACCCACTGGCCTCAAGCTCCAGGCCCAGATGATGCAGAGGCAGCCCCACTGCAGATCCTCACCAGCTCCTGCCAGGTCCCTCCCGTCCCCAAGGAATTGCTCCCCCACGTGTCTCTCTGCCAAAGAGAAGGAATGCAAATAACAGTGACAAACGGGTGGAGCTTGCGGAGGCCTCCCTCCTGGAGTGCTTTGCCTCCACTACCCTCTTTCAGACACAGTGCAGGAGGGTCTGCTGTGGACCCTGCTCTGCAGAGGAGGAAACTGAGGATGGAGGTGGCTGGGCAAGGCCACCCAGATGTAAGGGGGCACGCAGGAGCGTGGTGACCCACACCTCCAGGCCAGCACCTCTCCTGACCACAGAGGGTTCTCTGCCTTCTCTCTATCCCCCATGGGAAGATCTGAATCCTGGCTTCGCTCCTTAGCAGCTATGTGTCCCTGGGGAAGCCACAGCCCTTCTCTGAGCCTCAGGTGAGAATGGTGATCCATCCTTCTTTGGGTGTATTACAAGTATTAAATCAGGTAGTATTTGCAAAGCACCCAGAACAGGGCTAGGCAAAGTTGGGGGACCTCCCAGCAGGTCAGGGCCCGGGGTCTTGGACCCAGCGCCCATTCTGTGGCCTCAGCAGGCTGGCAGTGCCCTCCCCACTCACTCTTTTCCTGAACCCATGTCTGGTGCCCTCTTTGGAAGGAATCAGATGGCCCACAGGCTGGCGGTCCACACTGCCTGCACCATGCCTCCCCCAGCTTCAGAACCTTCCTGCAACCTGCTGTCCACTGCATGGAGTCCAAACACTTCTTCCGACTTGCCACGCACCTTCACAAACCACACACCACACTCACCACGCCCTCAAAGGAAACAGCATTCCCCCACATTATGGAGGAGGAGACAGGGGTTCCGGGAAGCACCAGGACTCCCCTGCCCTAAAGAGGAGGAAGCCAGTCTGAATACAGCTCTGTCCAGCTCCCAAACCAAACTGTCAGAGACACCAAGCAACCTGGGTCTCAGACTCCGCCCCTCACCCCTGGTTCCTGGAAGGTGGATAAATGTTCACGCAAAGAGAAATCATGCTGCTGCTGAGTCGCTTCAGGCGTGTCCGACTCTGTGCGACCCCATAGACGGCAGCTCACCAGGCTCCCCATCCCTGGGATTCTCCAGGCAAGAACACTGGAGTGGGTTGCCATTTCCTTCTCCAATGCATGAAAGTGAAAAGTGAAAGTGAAGTCCCTCAGTCGTGTCCGACTCTTAGCGATCCCATGGACTGCAGCCTACCAGGCTCCTCCGTCCATGGGATTTTCCAGGCGAGAGTACTGGAGTGGGGTGCCATTGCCTTCTCCGGAAGAGAGATCATACCCAGCTATAAAACTCATTCTATCTCATCACTCATAGCCCTCAAAGAGAAGACTCTGCCCCAGTCTTTAGGCCCCTTCCCGAGCTTCCCTGATCTTCGGCTTTCAATGTTTCCTGACAGCCATTACTCACTCATTCACTTATTTACCCATTCATCCATCCACCCGTGCA
>SJXQ01004777.1:23879-39568 GCA_006408695.1 Aepyceros melampus
CCCACCCACCCCCCACCCATCCATCTACCCATCCATCCACCCATTCATTCATCCATCCATTCATTTACCTATCCATTCATCTTTCCTGGTGGCTCAGATGGGAAAGTGTCTGCCTGCAATGCTGGAGCCTCGGGTTTGATCTCTGGCTTGGGAAGATCCCCTGGAGAAGGAAATGCCTACCCACTCCAGTATTCTTGCCTGGAGAATTCCATCAACAGGGGCTACCGTCCACAGGGTTGCAAAGGGTTTGACACACTTGAGCAACTAGCACACCCATCAGCAGTTCATCCCTTCATTGACAGACCCATCCAAAGCATGCCTGAGCTAGAAGCTGGCTACACAGCGAAACCAGGAATAAGGTGGTCTCTACCCTTCATGACAGAGAGAAAGTCCACTGCGTCTGTGCTCTCTGTTTCTGTGTTTCTGTTATTAAATGTAGGGGTGATGACAATGATAACAGTATTATTTACTGAGTGCTTATTATGTGCTTGGCTCTGTACCGGACATGTTCCTTGAATCAGCTCTTTTCATTCTTGCCGGAACTCTTGCTAGGTGAGTGCTTCTCCATTTTTAGAGGAAGAAACTGAAGCTCGGAGAGGTTTTATAACTTGCCTAAGGTCACATAGCTATGAGGGGTTGAAACTGGGATTCAAATCTTGACGGCCTCTTCCAGAGCTTGGGGATAATAAATAATAGTTATCACTGTAATTGATCCAGGAGCCTGGAATGTCACAGTCCTCACCTTGAATCCTCAAAACCACACTTGTAAGGTATTATTATGACTATCATAAACATTATCAAGCTTATTTTTAAAATGAGGACACTGAGGCTCAGAGAGGGAAGTAAGCAGCCCAGCATTGGCCACAGGCAGGGGATGTGAACCCAGGCAGGTGGGCCCCACAGCTGGCTAGCTCCCCGCCTGCTCTGTGGTTGCCATGGCACCAGGCAGGCACCAGAGCAGTCTAAGGGGCCACTATATTCACTTCTTCACTTAATCAACAACCACAGTCTTGGAATCTCCTGCTCTGGGGTTCCTGGATGATCAGGTTTGGGTCCCTCCCAGCTGCTTTATCAGAAGACTGGAGCAGTGTTCACAGAGTAACAGGTAGTAAAGTGAGATTACAAGAGCCGACGAGTCTTTGAATGCACACGATGCGCTAAGCTGCAAATCTATCTTATCTGATTCCTGCAACAACCCATTTCACAGATGAGGAAACTGAGGCTCACAGGTCATATAACCTGCCCAGGATCACAGAGTCAGGAGCAAGCAGGGGGGAGACTGATCCATGGTGGAGCCCCAGGTGCATCCTCAGTGGCCCAGGCTGCTCCCTGGGGTTAGAGCCAGGGGCTGCCCTGAAGCACTGCTTGCTGCCCTGACGATGGGCCTCAGCTCAGAGGCCCTGCTCATCCCCCAAAGGCCTCAAGGTCTCAGGGATCAGACTCTGAGCAGTGACAGCCAGATGATGCCGTGTTCCCCATCTGCTCTCAGAAAACTCTAAACGACAGGGCCCTTAGAGGCAAGCCCTTGGGAGGGTGTGCTGCGTTCCTCCTGAGCTGAAGGCTGAGCTCCACTGACCGGGCCTCGTTAGCCAGGCCCCTGGGGCTCAGTGATGATCCCAGGCTTTCCACAAATGGGTGGGGAGAGGCTCCATCTTCCCATTTTCTGGATGTAGAGACTGAGGCTCAGAGCCCATAGGTCTGGCATGGACATCCGGGGACTCCTGTCCTAAAGCCGAGCCTGGGCTGTAGCCGAGGAGGAGGAGCAGAAAGAGGATCTTGTAGACTCTGGTATCAGTAATTCTGTTATTCTTTGACTTAATGTTTAGAATTTCCATTTAGCAGGTTATGATATGTTCTGCTGGCCCCATAGAGCCCATCTAACCCAGAGCCTCAGGTTTCAGAGCTCAGACTGGGTTCCCAGCCATTTGCCTCTCCTCTCTGGCCTCTGCTCTCCTTAGGGAAAAGGAACCTAGGAAGGCAGCCCTGGGGTTGTCTGGGGGTGTTGGAATATAATGGACAAAAAAGGGCTTTGTAATAAAGGAATCTGCAAACATTAAAATCCAAAGATCCAAAGATGTCTGAGACCCATTTTAAGACTTTCTTCAGGCGCTCCTCTGCCTCCTGAATGCCCTCTGCCCCATTGTGCGGCACAACCCTATCCACCATTTAAGACCCAAACTAAAAGTTACCTCCACCAGGAAGACCTCCCTGACCACTCAGGTATAATGGGACCTCATAGGTGTCTGGTTTTGGGTTTTTTTTCCTGCTCTTCTGCCTCCAACAGACACACCACAAAATCCAGCAGGGCAGGGTCCCGTTTTAACCATCTCTTGTTCCCTGGGTCTGGCACTGTTTCTGGTACAGGGTAGGTGTCCCGGAAAGGTGGAATGAGCCATTGCTTAAATGCGTATTCTGTTGGTCTATAAACCCAGCTGTGCGTGGACGATTCTCCTGACAAAGACGAGGAGACTGAAGTGAAAGCAAATCACCATCATTTCAATAACCCGCTCAGGGAGCCGTGGAGGAAATTTTTGAGCTGGATTATGGAAGGAATTTGCCTTTATTTTTAATTTGTGCCGATATCTAAGAAAGCGGTACTTTCTTTTCAACCCATCATGCGCCAGGGAGCTTCCAAGCTGGCGCAGGAGGCAAACTTTCCCAATTTCCTGATGCAAATCTCGCAGCCTCGGCAAAGCGGCCGTTCCACCCTCCGCCGGGCATTTCTCAGATGCTTGCCAGCAAGGAATAATCAGATTATGTAGCTGGGTTTTAAAAGATCACGGTTTGTCTCATTTTCCAGGGAAGTGTGAACCAAAAAAAAAAAAATCTTTTTTTCCTCCCAGGGCTCTGTTAAAAGCTTCCAGAACTTACTTAATTCAGTGTTAAATGGGTGTAATTTGGGAAACTCATGCATTATTTCTTAATTTCTTGAAGGCGAGTTTGCGCTCATCTGCTGGGGTAGGTGTGCGTGTGGACAGATGGGCGGTGATGGGAGTGTGTGCCCCAGACCGGGGAGGAAAGGGGGCAGCCGGTCCACAACACGCCAAGGGAACGCTCCATTCATGGCTGGTGGCTGGAAACGTGTGACAGGAGGCGTTTGCGTTTCATCTCACTGCTTCTGCTTCTCTGCGTGCATGGCCAGGGAGGGCGAGATTCTGAAGCCTTTCCGACGGGAGAGCCTCAGGGTTTGGGGGGCAAATATCACATCTGCACCCCCCTCCCCCATGCCAGGCAGCGGCCTCAGACGCCCCTGAACAATGCCGACAGGGCCAGCATCATATCGTGAACATCCTTGACCTTCCAGGATGCCCAATTCACTGTGACCTTGAGCACCCCGCCAGCCTGCCCTGGACCCCAGGGTCCCCACTTACACGGGTAAGGGGACAAGCTTTGAGCTCCCTATCAGGCCCTAAAGCATACTGACATCATGGTACAACACACAGGCCTCAGAGATGCTGAGGTCTCTGACTTTATCTGCCCCTCTCCCAGCTGTAGGATGTGGAGGGTAGGGGCTCCCACACCCTAGACTCTGCCCGTGACTTTCCCCACCGCAACCCTCATGAAACCCGTTAGGCAGGCGCTAAGTCGCTGCACTGTTGAGAAAACCCAGGCTCAGACAGCAAGAGCTTCGCCAGTGAGTGGTCACATCAGGATGTCCAGAGAAGACCCTCTGGAAAATTTTCAACCTGCTCGCAGCTAAAGAGGAAAGGAAAGAGCAGCTCATCACATGTGGGCCAAAGTAGGGTACGGGGGTGGGGCACCAGCAGGTCCAGAGGTGCTGGGACAGCCACGGTCTCAGCTCAGAGAGGAATTTGTTCATATAGTCAGTCGTCAAACAGCTCCTGCGCCCTGGGGGCAGGTGTGAGGGGGCTTGGCTGCTTCTTTACCTTCCTAGAAGGTCAAGACACTGGAGAAGGGGGTCAAGGAATGTGTGTGCTGGAGGGAGGAGTGAAGGGAGGGATAAAAGAGAGGGAGGAGGAGGGAGGGGTGGGGCCCCTCCCCTGCCAGCAAGCCCTGTGCAGGGTGAGGCTGACACCAACAGAGTGGGTGGCACCTGGCACCCCCCGGAAGACTGTGGCCAGGGTGGGCAGGGCCTCTGGTCACCCTCTCCACTTTCACTGGCTCCAGATAGTCAAGACCCCACCTGCCAGAAGAGTGTTTAGGAACCAAGGACCCACAGTGCTCAGGAGTGACTACTGCTTCAGCAACTTCTAGAAAGAGTGACTGGGCTGGGAAAAACCACCCTGGGGGAGCTAGAGATGGGCTCTGAGTTCATCTTAAGATTGATATGAATCTGTTGTGTGACTCAGCTGGAGAGAAGCTGAAGCAAGAGGTTGCATTAACAGAGGTAGAGCATCCCCAAGGAGGGAGGTGATAGTTTTCCTCTGAGCCTAAGACAGGCCACACTCTGCATCAGCCCAGAAGAGAGTGAGCAGGATAATGACTAGGAGGATGTGAGACTCAGCAAAGTGTCTGAAGAGCCACCAGGGTCACCATCAGGCACAGGCTGAACTCTGGGTGGTGGAGCGTAGTGGTTAGGGTCATGAGAGTAGCTGCATTACTTTTAACCTCCCTGAGCCTGTTTTCTCAGCACTGCAACTGAATCAACAGCAGCCTGACACAGGGTTGGTATGCAGAATTAAATGGGCTCAGTGCCTGCCCCACACAGGGCCTAGCGCACAGCGGGCCTCTGGGCTTTCATGGTCCAAGGCAATCCCATTGCCGTTCAGGCAAATCCTTATACTTGTGACAGTGAGGTCATTTGTCATAGACTCGGGCAGGGAGCTGCCAGATCTGGTGGCCACTTGCTACTTTCCCCTCCCAGCAGCAGCCAAGGGCCAGGCTAGGAAGCGGTCCTCTCCCACCATGTGGCCGGCAAGCAGACCCTCCTTGTTCTTCCAAACCTCCCTCTGTCCACCCCAATCACAGGCTCCACCCACAGACCAGGGACCAGCCCAAGGGCTGAACCCAACCAACCCTCCCTCCTCCCACTATCTAACCCACACCCAGGATGGGCGGCGGTGGCAGTGACCCGCTCTCCTGTCCTAGCCCTGCTCCAATTGCACCATCTCCCCCTGCTCCCTAGTCCTGCAGCCCCCGCCCCTTCACGCCTCACCTCCAAGCCCTGCCTGCCTGCCCACAGGATACCTCTCTCCCAGCTGTGTGTCCACATCTGTGCCCCTGGAGGGGCTCTGCCGGGAAAACACCACTGTCCTCTCTTCTCGCTGATTCATGCCTGCCTACCTTTTGGTGCCCCCCAGCCCTGAAGCCACTGCAGGGTCTCTGGGCAGATTCTCCCCACTTGCATCCCCCCCACTCAGAGCCCACTCCCCGCCCCCTGCTCTGGGGAAACCATCCATCCCCACTGGCTTCTCCGGGCAGGTTTCCCTTGGAGCCGCCAAGGGCAGAGCTGCTGCCTCCAGCAGCAGACGTGGGGGCTCGCTGACTTTGGCTGAAGAAGGGGAGTGAGGGGAGGAGGAATGGATGGATGGCATCCTCAGCTTCCTTGGGACCTTGCTCTCTGTCTCACTCACAAGGTCTGAGCGGCGCTGGCCCTGCCCCCACTCAGCCTGTCCAGTCCAGCTGCCCCCGATAAGCTCCAGGAGGGTGGCCTGGGAGCGGCGGGGTGGGACACACACACACCCCCACCCCACATGGCTCAGAGCCAGTCTCCCCCCTCCCAGCTTCCCCCGTCAGTCCAATACCTCCCAGATGCCTGAGACAGAGTGGAGAATTCAGTGTGATGATGATGGCAGGGAAGCCCCTCCCTGGGGCTTTCAGCTTGAGCCTCGAGGGGTGGGGGCTGCCTGGCCACAGTGAACTTTCCAGCCACCGCTTGCCCCACACTCAGCCCCCAGCCTGGACAGGCACAGACCACAGCCTCTCTGGGGGAGGCGGATTTGTGCCCAGGGACGTGTTCCGCCCTGAGCGGACACCGGTCTAGGGGGTGGTGGGGGACAGATCCCAGTCCCGGGCAACACTGACCAGCATGGTTATGCTCCTGGCTGACCCCAAGAACCAGGGCTGGGCTGCCAGCTTCCCTGCCATCTTCAGCCCACCTGGCAGGTGAGGGAACAGGGGGTGACGGAGGAGCTCCCTTTAGCCTGATATGAACGCAACTTGCTGGCTCAACCGTATTTCCATAGCAGCCCAGAGTGAAATTCGCGGGACGCCAGACCCACTGGGGTCCAGGCCCTCGTTCCACACTAGGAAATAGGCCCAGAGCAGGACAGGACCTGCCTAGGGTCACACAACTCACAGAGCCTTCTTGGTGTGACCTCGCAGCAACCTTCAGAAGTGGGCATGCAGCCTGTGCTGCTTTACAAGATGGGGAAACAGGGACTCAGAGGGGCCAAGCGCCTTGCTCAAGGTCACACAGTGGCGGGGAGAGAGGCGTGGAGGCCTCCGGCTGCGATTCCTGGGGCAAGGCACTTTTCCCTCTTCCCATCCCGGCCTGGGCTTGCCTGGGCAGGAGGAACAGTCGCTAAGACAAGGGATCAGAGAGGTCAGGAGAGGCAGAGTAGACACAAGGCACGCTGGCAGATTATATAAGTCGTCTTCCCAGCCCCACCGCCCCAGGGGTGCCGGCTGGGAAGCCGCACAGGGCACCAGCCCCGGGAGGTCGGGCCTGGCCCACCAGCACGCACGACTCTCTCTAAAGAGATGACAGTTGGAGGCGCCAGGACACACTGGCTTTTCTTCCTCCTTTCTGGCTTCCTCTGGCTGAGTAACAAATACTAACAATGGTAATGATAATAATAATTAGAATAAATACAACCTGAAGACGCTCGGGGTCTCGTTGCCATGGCAACCGTTGGCGCTAAGGCGGTTCGGAGGCCGCCGCCAGGCCACCGGCCCCCGGGCGCGGAATCAATATTGATTCGGCCCCAGGAGGCGGCGGCGGCGGCTCCTCCACTGGGACCACGCGGCGGGTGGCGAGCAAGGGACACGCACTTGGAGAGGCCTTCGTGATTGCCCGCGCCGCCGAGTCCGGACCCTCGGAACCGGTCGGGTCCCCAGCCTGGCTCCGGAACCCTGCCCGGCGCGCACGGGGCTCCGGGTTCGCCCAGTTCCCGCACTGGTCCTCGGACGCCGGTCCCCGCCTCGGACGCGAATGCTGTCTGAGTGAACTCCGGGAGTTGGTGATGGACAGGGAGGCCTGGCGTGCCGTGATTCATGGGGTCGCAAAGAGTCGGACTCGACTGAGCGAGTGAACGAACGGAATACAGACACCCAGCAGGCTACACGACAAAATCAAGGCTGGAAATCGAGAGGCTCCAAAGGCGGACGGCAGCTGAAATTCACCGCCCGATTCGTTCTCTCCAGTGTTCTCCTTCCCCTTGGGGATGATTTACCAATTAATGTTGGAACTGCTCCCACCTCTGAGTCTTCACTGCCCCCTAGGTGATGTCACCCAATTCTGGGGTTTTAACCGCCATTAGTAAGCTCAAAACCTCTGTGTATACAACAGCCTGTGTATTTACAGCCTGAACTCAGACTCTTCTCTCCAATTGTCTGCTTGAGACTGCCATCTGGATGTCTCCAAGGTATGTTCAATTGAACGTGTTTGAAATTAGATGCCATTCCTGGCTCACTCTCCCCCAACTTATTTCTTTTCCAGTTTTGTAAAAGGTACCGCCATCTATTCAGCTGTACAAGTGAAAAAATAATATTGTAGCTCTTCTACCACTTCATAGTCATCCATCATGTTTTGTTAATTTTAGTTGCAAAACAGGCATAAGCCCACCCACTAGTCTCTGAACCCACAGCCTTACAGAGATCCACGTTTCAATCTCATAACTGGTCCCTCTGCTTACACATCAAGACCCCTTGCCCCCAACATACTCTCTGTCATCAGGCACCAGAGTACTAAAGATGGTGCTTTTCTTTGCATTATCTTTTCACAGAAGAGAGCTGCAGCAAATCGTTAATATACGTCACCAAATGAACAAGTTTCAAAAAGAAACCTTCCCTAGTATTCATCCTTGGAGGAAAATGATCAGTATATATTTTTGTTGGCAGCCTGGTTCCAGAATCTAAAAATTTGCATCTGATATAAGGCAAATTTGAACAATATTTCTGCTTTATATGTGACCCCAAAACATTTCAAACCTCCTTTCCCTCAAGGTAAAGTTACGATTCTGATCCTTTCAAGTCGCCAGCATCAGGCTTCCACCATTTGTCGAGCTATTCATTGGATGCCAGTTGGAAATGATTGACTTGCATTGCAGGGCTGGCATACGGCACTCCTGACTTCCAGCCAGAAAACAGAGAGGGCCGTGTTCCAGGAGAGATGCCACAAACGGAGATGATGCTGAAGAGAGGCTGTTGACTTCGCTCTCCGACTGAATGCCCGGGGGCACAGCCCACCTCTTGCAGTTCCATCAGGCCACAAGAGGTGCTAGATCAAGCTGTGCATTTGGCCCCGGGGAAGGAGGAAAATTAACATTTGCATGGTGCCAACTCCATCCTAGGTGCTTGGCTAAATATATTACATGGATTTAAATGTTACCTTAATCCTCTGTGGTTGGAATCATCTCTGTATATACTCAGGGAAATGGAGGCTCAAAGATGTTAAGTAACTTGCCAGGGACAACCTTCTCTGAGTCCAGGAAATGGTTTGAACAAAGCACTATCCAGAACCACATTCCACAAAGTCACGTGTCTGTGTGTGCTAAGTCGCTTCAGTCACATCCTTCCCTTTGCTACCCTGTGGACTATAGCCCACCAGGCTCCTCTGTCCATGGGATTCTCCAGGTAAGAATAGTGGAGTGGGTTGCCATGCCCTCCTCCAGGGGATCTTCCTGACCCAGGGATTGAACCTGCGTCTTTTATGTCTGCTGCATGGCAGGCAGGTTCTTTACTACTAGCACTATCTGGGAAGCCTGCAAAGTCACGCAGCCTTGTGGAATATGCTTTGGGTTCTCAATTTGGCACATGGCTGCAGGATTCTCTCACTGCGTATCTCTTTGAGGCTCAGCTTGTTTCCCCCATCCCTGAATCCAGACTCTCAATCAGATTTACAGCACAGGCCCAGAGGATGGTTTGGTCTCCTGGGTGCCTGGGGTCACTGCCAGAAATGTTTGTTGAGCATATAGTGATCCCACAGATAAATATTTGCAGAGAGTTATCACATTCGCCCAGGGAAGTTATAACTCCGGTCAGCTCAGAGAATTAACTGAGCAGGCTCCTTTATTGGCATTAAAAAAAGAAACCAACAGTGATAATTCTGATGATCAAATAAAAATATGCCAACCAGGTTCAGCTCAGTCTCTTAATGGGTCACTAAACCAGCAGCTTTTCCTATGGTTATTTTAGAAAGGAAGATTGGAAAAAGTATCAAATGTAACTTGGATATGAGTTAAACTCACTCTCACTTATATATCTTCCTTCCATTTCCCGTCCTGTCAGAGTGATAATTTACAATCTTGTTGCTTCTTAAAGCAGAAACTGGACTTCATAAATCAGGAAGTTAATGTAAAACATATAAATGGTCAAGCCAGGTATCATTAATTAAAGCCAAATAACTTCCCTTCAATCCTAATTCATAACTCACCCAAGAGAAGATTTTTTTGTTGCCTTGGTTTGGGCTGTCGATCTACCTGAGCGCTTCTATTTGACTTCCAGTGTAGTAACGTCTCCACCTCCTCCTCCCCTAACTGAAATGGGAGTCCTGGCACACAGAGGCATAACTCGATCGGCAAGAAATGAGATTGAAATATACCTCCATTTCTCTCTTTCCTGTCTGTACAGCTTGCAGTATAATAAGCAAAACTTAAAGTAATAACAATGATCATCATTGTTATAAGAAGAAGAGAACAATGACTTTACAGTTATTTGTGAAGTACCACCTACACGCGGGGCTTCCCTGGTGGCTCGGTGGTAAAAGAATCTGCCTGCCAATGCAAGAGACACAGGTTCGAGCCCTGGGTCAGGACGATCCCCTGGAGCAGGAAATGGCAACCCACTCTAGTATGCTTGCCTGAGAAATCCCATGGACAAAGGAGCCTGATGGGCTAAAGTCTACGGTGTCACAAAGGGTTGGGCGTGATTTAGCGACTGAATAACAACTACTACTTCATGCCAGGCACAATGATGAGTGCTGTACATATATACTTCCATTTAATTCTACTACAATACAAAGAAATGACTCCCCCCATCACCTCGTACACACACAGAGGCTTCTTTTTTTTAAACCTGAGTTCAGAGCACTTAGTAACTAATTCTTGGTAAATATGTGGCTAATTCAAAACCAAGTTGGCAATTACCCTTCTCAAGAATTTTTCTCTCCTCCACACTACTCTTCTTCCCACTAGTGGTGTTCTTCACAGCATTCCCTCCAAGGTAATTCTCTGGCAAGAGCACTCAGGTCTTAAAAACAGCCTCCATCTCCATTCTATGACCTCTTCCTCAATAAATGTAAAATGTGTCCCCTCCAAAGTGGATGAGGAAACACACAAATGTGCACACATTGAATCAATAGTAGTAATCTTTTATCCCGGGAGTAGGAAATGGCAACCCACTCCAGTATTCTTGCCTGGAGAATCTCAAGGACAGAGGAGTCTGATGGGCTACAGTCCATGGGGTCACAAAGAGTTGGACACAACTGAGCACACACACACACACAGAACCATCTACAGATCACTTTCCATGTGCCAGGCTCTAGGTTAAGAAACAAAACTTCTCTTATCCTCGTGTTACATCTGAGGGAGCAGACTTGGAGGAATTGAGCAACCTGCTCAGAGTCTCAGATCCAGGAGAGTTCAGATCAGAGATCCATACACAGGCAGCCTGGCTCTGGTGCCCATACTCTTAACTGTGATCTTGTACCCCTTCCCGGGGGCCCACCCACTAGCAAACCGGAGACATTCTCGAGACAGGACGGGACAGAGCAGCCTCGGTTCTGTGCCAACGAAACAGGTAATGGTTTACCTTCACAGCTCCAGGAGTTGCCAGCGATATGCTCTGTGCTTGGCGAAGGAACAGATGTTTAGCAACTTTGCAGCAGCAAGGCGCAGGTTACGTAACATGGCGGAGCTATTTTTGAACTTGGGAAAATGCTGACTGTTCTTTTCCAAGTGCCACCTCTAAAACCAGGAATATTAAACATCAGGAACAGTTCCCCTTTTCCCCACTATTTTTTTCCTGAAACCAGAACAGACACAGGTCCACAGTGGGGTCATTAACCCAGCAAGCAGTCTCCTGTGCTGGGCCGGCACTGTCAGCAGTGAACAACTGCGCAGTATCCTAACTACCTAAACTCTGTGCCCCAGACTAGCAGCAATGTCCACGAGGACCACCAGAGGATGTGCCTAATTAGACCCAAGACGTCAAACTCAACCAGTCAAAGCAGGACCCCCAGTCCCTCAGCGCCTCGCCAGGAAACCATCATGTACGACTTGACCTGAACCTCTTCCGAAGCTAGTTGGCACCCTCCTCACTGCAGAGTGGGAGTGATGAGAGCTATCTGTTTACAATTGCTTTGCAGACTAAGACTTTTTCCTCTAGCTGGAAATGTAACTTTCAAAGCCCAAAGTGAGAACTCCTGAATCTGGAGTCATGGGCTTGCACCGAATGAGGTGATGGGTCTGAATCAGGATGCAGACACGTGTGTTCTCTGCTAAAAGTGAAAGTGTTAGTCACTC
Source organism: Aepyceros melampus (assembly GCA_006408695.1). Taxonomy (NCBI): domain Eukaryota; kingdom Metazoa; phylum Chordata; class Mammalia; order Artiodactyla; family Bovidae; genus Aepyceros; species Aepyceros melampus. Next base: position 35,525 of record SJXQ01004777.1, read on the forward strand.
AGTTGTGTCCAACTCTTTACGGCCCCAGGGGCTGTAGCCCTGCCAGGCTCCTCTGTCCATGGGATTCTCCAGCTATGCCCTTCTTCACAGGATCTTCCCAACCCAGGGATCGAACCCAGGTCTCCTGAATTGCAGGCGGATTCTTTACTGTCTGAGCCACCAGGGAAGCCCATGTTCTCTGTTACCCAGACTGAAGATTCCTTACCGTCAACAACCCAAATGTCCATCAAAGGGGGATGACTAACTAAAAGATGGAACATATAAAACAGAATACAAAAAAAAAAAGCAAAGAAGATGAATATGCTAGAATTCTATGGGGCCTCATAGACCATGCTTGAGCCATAAGGTGGAGGTAAAGGAAATTCCAACATATCAGATAGCACTTATATATATGTTAAAAAGAGCTATCCATTGGGTCTAAGGCTTCCCAGGTTGTGCTCATGGTAAAGAATCTGCCTGCCAATGCAGGAGATGCAAGTTCAGTCCCTGGGTTAGGAAGATCCCCTGGAGGAGGAAATGGAAACCCACTCCAGTATTCTTGTCTGAAAAATTCCAAGGTCAAGAGGAGCCTGGCAGGCTCCAGTCATAGGGTCGCAAAGAGTCGGACATGACTGAGCAGCTGAGGGCACACACACATTGGGTCTAAAGTCGTACATATGTCTGCATCAAAATTTCAAAACACATGCATGGATTTGGTTACATGCCAGATTCACTGTGGTGTTTTTCCGTTTTTCTCTCCCATGGCGAGAAAGGGAGAAAGGTATAAGCAGGGCTTCTACCTGATCCGTACTGTGTTATTTCTTTTAAACACTTGAAACAAATATGACATGTTCACTTAGCTCTCTGGCTGGAGTATGGGGGTGGGTGTTTCATCAGACTCAACTTTTTGATACTATTCTCTCCTTTAAAAACAAGAGTCTTTGTTACCTAACCCTGGGCTTGGTGGTAAAGAGTCTGCTTGCAATGTAGGAGACTCAGGTTCCATCCCTGGGTGGGGAAGGTCCCTTGGAGAAGGGACTGGCTACCCACTCTAGTATTCTTGCCTGGAGAATCCCATGGACAGAGGAGCCTGGCAGACTACAGTCCATGGGGTTGCAAAGAGTTGGACACAACTGAGTGACTAACACTTCCACTTTTACTTGTTATCTGAGGTTATCTTTAGACAAATTTCTCCACCTTCATCACACGGTACATTCTTTAAGTTGTATGCTAATTCATGTGTGATTTTGGAGGCTAACACATGGTTCTCTGGATAGAAGGAGTGATGGATAGAAGACAGAGATATAGTGCCCTTAACCCCTTCCCTAAAAACCACCTTTTTGGGACTCTCTCCAGCTGCTAGTCCTTGCCTTGCCTGAAAAGGTCCCACTCTTTCTGGGATGGGTTTAATAAACACTGGGCTAGTCAGGAAGTGTGGTGAGGACCCCAAACAATTGCCTGAGCGCCACACATGAACTGAACCCTCTGGCGCTCCTCGGATAGAGAGATGTTTTATTAAACACCAGGCTGGGATGACGGCTCACTGCACTTAATGCATTACTTCTCTGGGGTTGAAATACCACCTACAACATTGCTGCATTCAAAGCATGACTCCTGGAAATAACAGCCAGCATTTCAGAGCAGTAGAATTTATTTTTTTTTTTAAGGAATGGAATTCAGGGTGGCCACTGGAGAGAGTATTTGACTGTCTTGCCAATTATCCTTCTCAAATTCCTTTTCCTGTATATGTTATATTTCAGTTGCCCTACAATTGAGTTATGTTTCCATCAGAATCATACAAATATTCCAGCTGCAGGGCACTTATGATGGAAAGTAAGAATTCATTAGCGCAGCCCTTGTCTTGGGCTGGCAGCAATCCTGACTCTGTAACATGCTCCTATGCGTCACACCAATTTATCTGAGTTCCTTCCTAATACTTGGGCAATTATTTAAAATGCTGAAAGTAGCAATGTAGAAACAAGATTGTTAAAGAGGGAAAGAAGATAGGGGAAGGGAAAACTTCAAAGGACTATGACTTCTTAACCCAAGAGTTCACTTTTCAGGTAAATGTCAATTTCAGGCAAAATGTTTAAACCACCACCACACACACACACACACACATACACAACACAGCCCCAGAGCAGAAATTATCTCTGAACTGTAGCAGATTTAAAGTCCTAAAAACTTCCAGAGACATTTTAGTGTTACTCTCTCCGTTGAGCCTGACTCTTTGCAATCCCATGGACTATAGCCTACCAGACTCTTTGGTTCATGGAATTCTCTAGGCAAGAATACTGGAGTAGGTAGCGATTTCCTTCTCCAAGGGATCTTCCCAACCCAGGGATCAAATCTGGGTCTCCCACATTTCAGGCAGATTCTTTACCATCTGAACCACCAGGGAAGCCTGAGACATTTTAGAGAGATGTGTTATTCTTTGGGTAATAAACTCACGAGATCTGTGGACTGTAATTTCTGATGACCAAATCAATTTCACTGCTCACTCTGACAATCATTAAGTAATTGCCAGGTGCTCAGCATTTGTGCTAAGCAGCACTTTTCATGTATCACCTCATGTAATACTCATGACAACTCCTAGAACACTGGTTCCCAAGGCACGTTCTCCAGATTGACAGCATCAGCATCACCAGGACTTGCTAGAACTGCAAATTCTTGGCACCTAGTCCAGAGGTACTGAATTAGACACTCTGACTATGGGGCCCTCAATAGGGCTATCCCATGCTTTATTCATCCAATCTTCATAATAATAGAAGTTTATGCTGTGTCAGATTTTTTTCCATCAGAAACTAGACGCTCTGAGATCGTCTTGTTTTAACAAGCCCGCCCAGTGACTCTGATGCACGTTGAGGTGTGAGAATCACCGCCTAGAAAGTAGTGTTATTATTACCACTTTGCAATGAACAATGGAGGTCCAGAAAGGAAAAATGACTGTCCGTGTTACATGGAAAGTGGATACGACAAGATTCAAAAGCCAACAAGTCTAACTCCATAGCCCAGTCCCTTCATCACGGTGCTATCCTGCTCATTATCTAAGAAATGAGCATGGATTGAATCAGTCAACATCAGGCAAAAACAAGCACAATGAGCATAGGAGTGATCCTTCCAAATCTCAACAGCTGAGCCATAACAACAGCCTGCAAAGACAAACAATGCTTCTCAGAAACATAAAATTTAACTTAAATGTCCACAAAGATGGGAGTAGTTAGCTAAATTATGACACAGCCACATGATGGAATACAGTTTAAAAGTGATGCTTGCCAAGATTTCTAACAACCTACAAAAATACTTAGGATGTACAAAGGGAAGAAACTCATATACAAACTCCAAGACCAGGAGTGCCAGTGTGGGCACTTTCCCCAAAGTGTAACATGCTGGTGAGGACATGGGAAGACGAGTGATTTCATACACTGCTAGAGTGAACATACATAAGTTATACAGTGACTTGGTGGGACAATTTGACAATAGACACTTAAAGTTTAAAATGCATGTGTTCCATGACCCCAAAAGTCCACCTCTTAGAAACAACTTTAGAAAGATACTCGTACATGTATATGAAGAGTCAGGTCAGGGTGATCATCACTGAAGTTTAGTTTCTAATGGAAAAAATCTGAAACAACATAAATTTCTATTCTTATGAAGATTGGATAAATAAACATGGGATAGCCCTATTGAGGAACGCAGTATGTGGGTTACAAGAAATGTCAGTATTCCTATATCTACATATTTGCATATACACATGCAGACCTATATATATATATCTGTGCAGGATCCTCTATGATCCACCTCCCAGAATACTGGAAATAAAAGCAAAAATAAACAAATGGGATCTAATTAAAATTAAAAGCTTCTGCACAACAAAGGAAACTATAAGCAAGGTGAAAAGACAGCCTTCTGAATGGGAGAAAATAATAGCAAATGAAGCAACTGACAAACAACTAATCTCAAAAATATACAAGCAGCTTATGCAGCTCAACTCCAGAAAAATAAATGACCCAATCAAAAAATGGGCCAAAGAACTAAATAGACATTTCTCCAAAGAAGACATAC
>SJXQ01004777.1:40401-63855 GCA_006408695.1 Aepyceros melampus
ACTCGTGGCTGATCCATGTCGATGTGTAGCAAAACGAATACAGTATTGTAAAGCAAAACAAACTAAAAAAAAAAAAAAATTTAATTAAAAAAAAAAGAAATGTCAGTATTCCTATATCTACATATTTGCATATACACATGCAGACCTATATATATATATATCTGTTCACATGCATTTGCACATGTATGAATTCATATGTATGGTTACATACATCTGGGCTTCCCTGATGGCTCAGATGGTAAAGAATCTGCCTGCAATGCAAGAGACCCGGCCTCAAGCCCTGAGTGGGGAAGATCCCCTGGAGAAGCGAATGGCTACCCACTCCAGTATTCTTGCCTGGAGAATGCCATGGACAGAGGAGCCTGGACAGTCCATGGGGTCAGAGAGTCAGACACAAAGAACAGACACAAAGAGTGACTGTTAGTCACTCAGTCAATACATACACCTACATATATCCACATGTTTATGTACATGTGTGTATATACACACTGATACACACATATATACACCTTTATGCTTAAGATATAGCTATAGATAGAAGGTGGATAGATAGATAGGCAGACACATAGATCTCAAGCATAGGTTTCCAAGGTATACTGTTGAGTAAAAAAAGCAAGTTGCAGAAAACCAAGGAAGGATGCTGTTACTTAAAAGCAAAAGGACATGAGAAGAGAGGAAGAGGGGAGAGGAGAACAAACAAACAAGCCAGCAAATCCCACAGGCGGACACACAACATCCTCTATTCTCTGCACAGTTCAGCAATGAGCGTGTGTGACTGTTAGTACTGAAACAGACAGCCACGACAAAACTCTGGTCCCACTTCGGGGGACAAGCAAAGAGCCCCTCTTACTGGTGCAGCGTGTGCAGGGGGGCCTCCGGCTTCTCCGTCTGCCCGTAGCAGCTGGCCTTGGCCTCGGGGATGTAGGAGAACTTGTCCAACATGGAAGACGCGGCCGTGGTCAGGATGCCCAGTCCGTCTCGCACCCTCGCCTCCAGGCTGTAGTCCCAGTCGTCATAGGAGAGGAAATGAGTCCCGATGGAAACTCTTTGGGGATGAGCTCCGTGTTCCCGGAGACCAAGCTGGGGACGATCCAGAAGAAATCGTACCCGGTGAGGCCGAGGGAGCGGGCCTCGCTGAGGATGAGAACCGCCTCGTCTTTGGAACAGTAGAGCAAGATGACGGAAGAGTGGATCTTCTTCAGCTGGACTTGCGTCTTTGCGTCCTCGAAGGACGTGTCCAGCGTGATCACGTTCTGCATGTCCCAGCCCACAAAGCTGTTGTCCACTGTGGTCTTGATGAAGCTGATGAAGTCCCTGTAGCCAGGGAAGATGGTGGTCACCAGGGAGAAGACATGCCAGTCGTAATCCTGCATTATCTTCAGCATGACTGTGGCTTGCTGCTGGATGGACGCTCCAAACTGGAAGAAGGTAGACGTCGGATCCTGCCAAGGGGTGAAAAGAAAGCAAAACAGCAGATGAGGCAGAAGGCAGCTTACATATGACCATCTGTCTTTGTAGCTCCTTCCTAGAAGTGACGGGAAAGAAATCACACGCCTGTTCATTCGCAAACATTCCTGATCACCTACTGTAGGCCACGGTCTGGAATAATGGAAACGCAGGGATGAAGGAGGTCCCTGAACTTGGAGCCCAGAGCCTGTAACAGTGAAGGACATCTGTTAATTTGCCAGCTTCACTGCCTACCAGTTCATCACACCACCAACCCTTTGGGTCCCCAAACACTACCTGACCCCCAGACTCAGGACTGGAAAATGAAGCCGGGAAACAACATCAGGAGATGGGGGAGCTTTGTGATGACAGACTCAGAGCACCTGGAGTCCGTCATGTCTGCAGCCAACTACTCTAGACCTGCGGGTTATGTAAGCCACACTTAAACTAGTTTATCTGAGCAAGGTGTCCGTCACTTGAACTTCAGATTCCTGTGAAATATGGACTGTGATAAACAGCAAGTGGACATCTCTCTGTTCAATCAATAAATATTTGCTGATCACCTAATTACATGGCAACAGCATGTTCGTGCTTGACAACATGGTCTCTGCCTTCACAGGCATGGAATTAAAGTGAGGAAGAGTAACTTCAATGAACTGATTGCTAAGAGAGGCATAAGGAGACACTGAAGTTTCAACACAGGGAAGCCCGTGGACAGTGTAGTCAGAGGAGCCCTGGGGATACATCTTGACTGTTTCAGGAGCTGGAGATAAATGGGTGATGGCCTGTGGTGTAGGGGGATGAGATAATGTTCAAGAGCTTGGCAGAAACCCCATCACATACAGCCTTAGGAGCCATGTTAGATCTTATTCTGAGCATAAGATGAGTGCCTGAATGCTTACCCTGGAAAGTGACATGGTTACTTGTGTTGGGTTAAAGGGCCCCTCATAGTCCTAACATCTCCCCAAGTCATGACCCTGATCATGAAAGCAATTATCCGTTTAGAAAAAGAACAGGTGATACACACAGTTGTGCCATTTCCAAACCCTTAACACGTCAGATTTCTTTGATGATCCTGTGAGGCTGGTACTGTGATTGGAAGGACTGGGTGCTTCAAATACTTTGGCTATCTGATTCGAAAAGCCAACTCATTGGAAAAGACCCTGATGCTGGGAAAGATTGAGGGCAGGAGGAGAAGGGGACAACAGAGGAGGAGAAGGGGACAACAGAGGATGAGATGGTTGGATGGCATCACCAACTCAATGGACATGAGTTTGAGCAAATTCTGAGAGATGGTGAAGGACAGGGAAGCATGGAGTGCTGCAGTCCATGGGGTCGCAGAGTCGGACACAATGGAGCAACTGAACAGCAACAACTGCTGGCAGTGGCAAATGAGCCTCAGGATAGTCCATGGCGAGTCAGCATCCAAATTCAGGTTTTGGTTCAACTTCCTGCCCTCCTCCCAAAATACCACCACTGGGATCACTGAAGAGGTGCATAAAGTAGGTCCTTAAACCATGTCATGGACCCACTGGCATGGTGTGAAAACAACGACTAAACAGAAAGTATCAATCTGTATTATAGCAAAACAGGGTCTGACAATTGTTGAGATGTATTTTTTTCTGGGAACTGAAAGAACTTTCAGAGGGTCCTTATCATATTGCAGCCATGCTTGCATTTTGCATTCTGTATTTACCATGTATGTTTAACACATCCTCAATTGTACGAATATGGCGATTCCATTTCATGCCTGTGTGCATGTGTGTGTCTGTGAGTAGATGATTCCATTTATGTCTTTCAGAGCAATACTTTGTAGCTGTGCATGTCAAGTCTTTCAACAAGTCTGCATAATTTTCCCTGAGGATGCTCACTGAATAGAAAATTTTATCCAAAAAGGCTAAAAGCTACAGTTCTTAGAAATATCCCCCTTTTCCTAAAGTGCATGGTGTTTGGGGGGATACATTGAGTGCAGCGTGGCCTAAAGGCAGAGAGAAAAAAAACAGAAATAAATGCCTTCTGGGTCCCTTTCAACATTACAGTTCTATGAATTTTACCTAATTAAATCAATTAAATTGGGTAACAGATTTAAAGACTTTGGATAATTATCTTTTTCCCTACAGTAGCTTTTGGAGAAATCCAATATTCTTGGATTGACTAATCACTTTAAATCATGCCTCAACAAGGCTGCAAACTGCTTAAGGGCAGAGATTGCTGTCCTCATCTGTGTCCCCGAAACCTGGCAGAAGCCCTGGCACATGACCCATCAGTAAATGGAGAGTGAGGGAGTGCATGAGGGGACAGATATGTGAATGCAGCCTAAGAGAAATGTCCTTGATTTAAACACAGCACGAAAGGGGAGAATTCGGTATTCAAGCCTGCATTTTGTGTGACTCTCGAATGTCATGTCCAAAAAATGAAAGTTTTCCACATTCTCATCCCACTCTTCTGAGGAACCACTCCACCATCCAATGCCCAAAATATACCAGTGTATCCTTTATTGATAAAGAGGGCTTCCCTGGTGGCTCAGTGGTAAAGAAGTCACCTGCCAAGCAGGAGGTGTGTGTTCAACCCCTGGGTCGGAAGGCTCTCCTGGAGAAGGAAATGGAAACTCACTCCAGTAAGCTTGCCCGGGAAATTCCATGTCGGAGGAGCCTGGCGGGCTACAGTCCATGGGGCCACAGAGAGTTGGACACGTGGGATCTTAGTGCCCTGACTGAGGACCGAACACGTGTCTCTGTACTGCAAGGTGGCTTCCCAGCCGCTGGACCACCAGAGAAGTCCTGGTAATTCACTCCTGACTTGAGCATCTCAACAATTTGCCTTGTTCATGGCTGCCTGATTGAAATTTCTAAAACACTGCTATAACACACACCTCTCCTCTCCTCTGTAGCCATCGATGGCTCCCGTAGGCCTATTACATTCTAGACCCTCTACTCTGCCCCTTCATGCACACCAGTCAAACTTTACAGCTGAAACAGCACGGGCTCTGGGGTCTATCAGACCTGAGTTCAAGGCTCTGCCATGTGCCTAGTCATCAGTTGCGATCCTCTGGACGGTAGCCCACTTGGCTCCTCTGTCCATGACATTTTCCAGGCAAGAATACTGGAGTGGGTTGCCATTTCCTTCTCCAGGGGATCTTCCTGACCCAGGGATCAAACCCACATCTCCTGCACTGGCAGCTGGATTCCTTGCTCGCTGAGCCACGGGGAAAGCCAACTAGCTATGCGTCCATGGCTACCTGAACTTCCTGGATCTGAGTTTCTTTGCCTCTGAAATGGTAACTGTGAGCACCATCCCACAGGGCTGCTGTGAGGATGAGATGGACCAGCGGGAGTAAAAGGCTCATTTAATCCACGTCTGAGTCCCACGGTTCAGGGGCTCCCCTCCTCATCCTCTGTTCTCCCAGTGGTCCCCAACCTTTTTGGCACCAGGGACCAGTTTCGTGGAAGACAATTTCCCCATGGACCAAGGACAGTGGGCATGGTTTGGGGATGATTCAAGTGCATTACATTTATTGTGCACTTTATTTCTAGTATTATTACGTCAGCTCCACCTCAGATCATCAGGCATTTAGATTCCAGAGACTGGGGACCTCTACTCTAGATAGACCACATGGACACTGCCAGAAATCTAAGTGGGTCAGACCCTTATTATAAGAATGGTACTCCAGGTCTACTGACACGCTAGTTTGCATTCCCTCCACCGTCCAAAACCAGATCATCCAGCCCGTTCATCCTGAGCCCGAGGGGCTGCATGAAGAGAAGGAAGTGATGAATCATGCTTGGGAGAGAAACCGTGGCTAACGTCCTTTATGGACCTCAGGCACCACTGCCATTTCCACTGGCGTCTGAAACTTAAACTTCCAAAACCACGGCGGACCAAAGGCAATGTATACCCCTTGGAGGGATGAAAGCCAGAAGTTATTTGCAAAAGGAGACACAGACGTAGAGAACAGACTTTTGGAGATCCTCTACTCTAGATAGACCACATGGACACTGCCAGAAATCTAAGTGGGTCAGACCCTTATTATAAGAATGGTATCTCCAGGTCTACTGACACGCTAGTTTGCATTCCCTCCACCGTCCAAAACCAGATCATCCAGCCCGTTCATCCTGAGCCCGAGGGGCTGCATGAAGAGAAGGAAGTGATGAATCATGCTTGGGAGAGAAACCGTGGCTAACGTCCTTTATGGACCTCAGGCACCACTGCCATTTCCACTGGCGTCTGAAACTTAAACTTCCAAAACCACGGCGGACCAAAGGCAATGTATACCCCTCGGAGGGATGAAAGCCAGAAGTTATTTGCAAAAGGAGACACAGACGTAGAGAACAGACTTTTGGACTCAGTGGGAGAAGAGGGTGGGATGATTTCAGAGCATAGCATTGAAACATCTACATGACTAGATGTAAAATAGATAACCACTGTGAGTTTGACGTATGACGCAGGGCACGCAAAGCAGGGGCTCTGTGACAACCTGGAGGGATGGGGTGGGGAGGGAGGTGGAGGGGTATTCCTGAGGGAGAGAGGACACGTGTGTACCTATGGCCGATTCATATACTTATGTATGGCAAAAACCATCACAATATTGTAATGTAAGTATCCTCCAATTAAATAATTTTTTAAAAAAGTATAATTGCACAGTGAGGCACTGACAAGGCTTGTGTTTAGCTTTGGGATTTTTAAAGGTGGCTCTATGGATGGGCAGGAGGTGATGGGGGAGTCTGGCCACACGCCTTGGACCTAGCATCTGATGTGTGTGCCAAATGGTCCTTTGTTTCAAGGCCCTCCTGCACCTTCTTTCCGATTCCTACCTGGACAGCAAAGGCTGACCCTCCTGCACATAACCTCCTTCCACCATCACTCAGCCTGCCCCTTTCAGGCCCCACAGATCAGCCTGACCAACTCTGGCACCGTCTCCCTCGGCAGCATGCTGCTGGGGGAGAGGAACAGATTTCAGACACCCACTTTGGTTCTGGAGCAAAAGTAGTTCGCTCCCCAAGCTCATGGCTCTGCAGAAGCAGAACAAACCGTTTCAAACCCAGAGTCAAGGGGCAGGGAAGTGTGGGATTATGGGTGTCTGCTTACTACTCTGCGTTCCAGTCCTGCCGTGACTGTCATTCTAGAGTGCTCCAGACCTTGCTGAGTTCCCGGGGTGAGACCTGACTCCATGGGGATCAAGGTCTGATGTTTAATAGAGTCTAAAACCAACTCTCATTACACGTACCCATTTAGAGGCTATAAAGGACACCCATGCCCATTATCTCTTTGATTCTAACTACTCAAGAGATGAGGTGCTGTCAGTGGTTATAACCCTCGTGGATGGCATTTCTCAAAAGACACAGGGAGAAGGGTAAATGATTTCCCTAAAATTCACATGGCCCCACGCTGACAACAGCTGACTTACTGCAAGATGTCATCCAGTGTTTCTTTACACACACCAGCGGCTTTCACTGCTGGCTGCACAGGAGAATCACTTGGAGAGTTAAAAAAAAAAAATACCAGTGTTCATGCTCCATGCTAGTCCAGCTGAAACTTAATTTCTGTGACCTGAGTACATGAACGGCAAAGCTGACATATTTGTTTTTCCTCTATCTTCTCTCAGCAGCAGGTAAGCATTGCTCACGTTCGTATCTTCAAAGCCTAGCACCATGTCTGACACACAGTAGGGGCCCAATAAATATTTGGTGAGAAAAATAAATGAGCAGGAAACTCATCCCCAGAAAGCAAGAGAGAACTGGCTGCTGTTGTACCCATTTCCAGAGCTTATTTTCCTCTGCCTGCCATGTGGGCACCAAAACAAAAAAGCATAATCTTGCAAAAGACCCAACAAAGATCTTGAAAGACTCCTTGGGAATTTGCTTTCTGCCTGGCTAAGCCCTGATGTACTTTCTGCTCCTCTTGTTGTGTATTAACTGAGCTAGTAAGCATATTTTATTTCATTTTTCATGGATGAGAGGAAAAGTAGAAATGTCAAGCTTGAGGAGCCTGAGGATTCAGATGAATAGAATGCTCACATACATGTAAGCTGGATCTGTTTCACTAGAGGATCTCATTCCTCTCATCATCTGTCCGCTACCTGCTCCACCATCATCAATATCACCGCCATTACCATCTTCTCCAGCGTTACCATCCATCCATCCTCACCTTTGTCACCACCGTCATCATGGTCATCACCACAGCCAATATTTATTCTATATGCAGTTGTTGCTGTGTAGTTGATAGGTCGTGTCTGACTCTTTTGCGACCCCACAGACTGTAGCCCGCCAGGCCCCTCTGTCCATGGGATTCTCCAGGCAAGAATACTGGAGTGGGTTGCCATTCCCTTCTCCAGGGGATCTTAACCCAGGGATCAAACTGTGTCTCCTGAATTGGCAGGTGGGTTCTTTACCACGGAGCCACCTGGGAAGCCCCTCTATATATAATACAATGTGATATATAGTAGGAAGTGTTATTTTTAAAGGTTAAAAACACTGGCTCAGAGAATGTAACTTGCCCAAACCCACAGAACCAGTACATGGCAGAGGCAGGATTCAAGGCTAGGTGACCCAAATCCAAAATCTGGTTGCTTAGCTACTGAGAAACACTGATTCTGAGTATGCAGAATAGCAGAAAGGTGTGTGTGTGTGTGTGTGTGTGTGTGTGTTGAATACCACCACTAATCTTTCTTGAGGCATCCAACTGGAAATCCCTCAGAAATGGCCAACCAGTAGCAATGACCTCACATCAGGTGTCAATCAGGGTATGCAGGAGAGTGGAACTGAGCAGGGAAGTCACATCCAGGGGCCGTTTCCCCAAAGCACACCAGCTCCACCACCCGCAAACACGACATTCCACTCCAGGCGGCCTGCGCCCATTGGCCCACTCTATGACCTGTGATCTGTCTTTCAGTTGGCTCCTCTCAGAAGACACGGACAGGTTGTTCCCTCATTTACGGCTGTGGCTCACCACTTCTCAAGCCAAGCCGCATCCACATCATCTTTATCACCCAACGGGTTTATTTCATTTTCTTTTCCCTGTCACAGCTGCTCATGTTCAGACCCCTGGCAGTTCTCTAACTATACAGAAGGAGCCTCTTATCTAGAGTGGCCTACTCTGATCTCCCCTTTCCCTTGCCCACCCTCCACACTGCTGCTGGATCTGTCTTTCTAAAGTTCAAGCTGGACCACAGGGCCCTCCTCTTTACATTTTTCAGCAGCTCCAACAGCCTTCAGGATAAAGTGGAGACACACACCAACCCCATCACAGTCTGGACTCAAGTGTTTGGGACTCAGGATCTCCATCAGCACCTGTGAGAGGTCAGGGACTCCATGAACACATGATAAGCTGAATTACTGAGATAGCTAACTAAGCTAAGTAATGAGTGCTTGTAAAGAAACCAAAGGAAGTCTTTATACATTCCCTGGTCCATCATGTCCCCAAAACACACCAGCCCCATTCCCCATGGACACAGAATTCCCCTCCAAGCAACCTCAGTGGACCATTTTATGATTTGTGCTCTATCTCCCATTTTGCTTTTGTTGGGAGCCGGTCCACCAGCATTTGTCAAAAATAACCTAACAAATCCTTTCTCGGCTCTTTCCTCTCCTCTCTTCAAATTAGAAGTTTAGTGTTAAATTTCTAGTGAGTTTTGGGTTCCCAACTAGGGTAGCTGTGTCCAAGGTAGCTGAAGAATTTTGATTCAGAAACCAGGAGAGGAACACTTGAGTCTGGGCACTAGCCTCTCAGAATAAAGCAGGAAGGATGGGTGTTGGGCAAGATAACTACAAAGAAGAACACTATGACTTGGGGTGGAGCAAGGAAGGAGCCACATAAAGCGACTAAGCCTTCAACTGTCTTCTAGCCTGGCTTTCCAATACAGCATCTACTGACCACGGGCTTTCCAGGTGGCCCTACTGTAAAGAACTGGTCTGCTGAGGCAGGAGACATAAAAGACGCAGGTTCAATCCCTAGGTTGGGAAGATCCCCTGGAGGAGGAAAAGGCAACTCATTCCAGTTTTCCAGCCTGGAGAATCCCATGGACAGAGGAGCCTGGTGGGCTATGGTCCACAGAGTAGAAAAGACTCAGACACAACTGAAGCAACTTAGCATGTACTGACCACACATGACTATTTACACTGATTCTCAAAATATGAAGTACAATAAAATATTTGGTTTCTCAGTCACTAATCACATTTTAAGAGGCTCAAAAATCTTCAAAGCTGATGCTCTCCCACCCCTACCAGTCCCACCCCAAAAGATGACGAATCAGTTAGTCTGGGATGGGGTTCAGAATATATCTAGTTCCCTTGGGTAAGTCTAATGTGCAGTCAAGATTGAAAACACTAACCCAAGCCTTCAGCATCCAACCCTATAGTTACGTATTAGCTTACCTGGGGAAGGTTTTATACCTTCAGATTTCAGGTTCCATGCCATCTCCACTGAATCAGCATCTCACCTAGAGGAATCCTAGGATATATATCTACCCTTAAATATGCTAATCCTTTGCCCCCCTGATGCAAAGAGTTGACTCATAGGAAAAGATCCCAATGCTGGTAAAGATTGGAGGCAAAAGGAAAGGGGGCCAGCAGAGGATGAGATGGCTGGACTGCATTGCCGACTCAATGGACATGAGTGTGGGCAAACTCTGAGAGATGGTGAAGGACAGGGAAGCCTGGCATGCTGCAGTCCATGGGGTCGAAGAGAGTCAGACGCCACTTAGCGACTAAACAACAACAAAGTGCATAAGGCGCTTGGCACGTTGAGGGGCTCGGTTAAGTCAACTTGGAGAGTAGAGGTGGACAGATGGTAATCTTGACTGTGAAGCCTCGTCTCAGGTCCACCATGGCCTCCTTACTGCCCCACTTCCGACATACTCCCTCTTTCTGAATTTCCAGCACCGTGATCTTTCCAGCCCACCCCTCAGCCCTCTGTGTGGTTGCCTGGGTGCTGAGAAGCATGCGTCTCGCCTGTCCTTCAGACTAGAATATGGACATGAGTGTGGGCAAACTCTGAGAGATGGTGAAGGACAGGGAAGCCTGGCATGCTGCAGTCCATGGGGTCGAAGAGAGTCAGACGCCACTTAGCGACTAAACAACAACAAAGTGCATAAGGCGCTTGGCACGTTGAGGGGCTCGGTTAAGTCAACTTGGAGAGTAGAGGTGGACAGATGGTAATCTTGACTGTGAAGCCTCGTCTCAGGTCCACCATGGCCTCCTTACTGCCCTACTTCCGACATACTCCCTCTTTCTGAATTTCCAGCACCGTGATCTTTCCAGCCCACCCCTCAGCCCTCTGTGTGGTTGCCTGGGTGCTGAGAAGCACGCGTCTCGCCTGTCCTTCAGACTAGAATTCTCAAGGACAGGAGCCCACGCCCCTCTGAGTCCTCATCAACCCCTTGCGTGGCACTGGGCCACGGCTCTGGGAATGAAACCAGGAGTAACATTCCGAGGGTGCAAGGCTGAAAGGGAGCAGAGCCGGAGGCCAGTGCTTTATGGACTTGAGCGAGCCTGCGGGTCTACTGCTCTGGGAGGAGACGTCCATCTAGAATCACCTCTCGTTCATTCGGCGACTATTAACAAACTCTCGCTATGTGCCAGCATTGTTCTAGGGAAGGGAATCAAGGGAAGGAGGCTTCCAAAGAGAAGATCCCCACTCTTATGAACTTTACATTCTTAGGGGAGGAGATGGGCTCTTCTGGTAGCTTGACTGCTAAAGAATCTGACTGCAGTGCAGAAGACCCGGGTTTGATCCCTGGGTTGGGAAGATCCCCTGGAGGAGGGCATGGCAGAGCACTCTAGTATTCTTGCCTGGAGAATCCCCATGGACAGAGGAGCCTGCAGGCTACAGTCCATGGGGGGTTAGAAAGAGTCGGACATGACTGAGTGACTAAGCACAGCACATGGGAGGAGATAGACAAGGAGAAAGGAAATCAGATAAGGCAGCAGTTCAAGGGAGGAGGGCAGAGGAGTGCCCTTTTTGATCATCTGGTCTGTTACCCTGGAGCAGATTGAAAGAAAATGAAGAAGGAGTTGTCAGCCAGGCAAAGCTGAGGAGTGGGCTGGAGGTAAGGAGAGCCCTCCAAGCAGAAGGAGCTGCATGCACAAAGGTAAGAAAGGGCGTGGAAGGTCAGGGAACAGAAGGAAGATCAGAACAGTTGCAGTTGAATCCACTGAGAGGGTGGTGAGAAAAGTTAGGACAGGCAGCAGAGCCCACATGATTCATTGAGAGCTCTGAAGATCATGGCAAGGGGGCTGGATTTAATTCCTAGGTCCATTTTATTCCAAAGAATTCCTCTGCTAAAGGCACCAGTTGTATCTCCTAGCTTGGAGAGGATCTGGAACTTTGGGGATGTTGGCATTTCATGTGAGCCAGCCCCATTTTTCTCTTTGGAATTCCCACCTGTGCCAAGAGGGGAGCCTCCCTTGAAGATGCAGGAAGGCATGTAATTGTTTGCTACATCATTCAGTCACCTGGTGCCCTAACCTTGAATAGTGTGGCGAGGACAACCAAGTCTGCTGGGGCCTTTCAGAGCTCATCCCAGTTCACTATCCAGAGTCAAGCCCTCCCTCTAACAGATACCACAGTGCTAGAGGAGAGACTTCACAGAGGCATGGAGAGATGTATGCTTTGCTTCCACCTGCAACTAGCTCAGGACAGTCCAGCATCCCCCATGTTCCTCAGAACCATATCCTCACTCTTAGACCAGTCCTGCTCTCCGGATCATTAGCAGGGCTGGCCAAGAAGAGACACCTGCTGAGATTCAGGCCCTTATTTCTATGCAAGGATGCAGCAAAGGCCCAAGCTGGCTTCACCCGGTGCTCTGTCAACCTGCGGGTGACCATCTGACTCAAGTCTTCCAAACAGGGTTGTTAGCGATTATAGATTGTCTGAGGCTGCTGCTGCTGCTAAGTCGCTCCAATCATGTCCAACTCTGTGTGACCCCATAGACAGCAGCCCACCAGGCTCCCCCATCCCTGGGATTCTCCAGGCAACAACACTGGAGTGGGTTGCCATTTCCTTCTCCAGTGCATGGAAGCAAAAAGCAAAAGTGAAGTCGCTCAGTTGTGTCCGACTCTTGGCAACCCCATGGACTGCAGCCTACCAGGCTCCTCCATCCATGGGACTTTCCAGGCAAGAGTACTGGAACGTATTATAGATTGTCTGAGGCTGCTGCTGCTGCTAAGTCGCTCCAGTCATGTCCAACTCTGTGTGACCCCATAGACAGCAGCCCACCAGGCTCCCCCATCCCTGGGATTCTCCAGGCAACAACACTGGAGTGGGTTGCCATTTCCTTCTCCAGTGCATGGAAGCAAAAAGCAAAAGTGAAGTCGCTCAGTTGTGTCCGACTCTTGGCAACCCCATGGACTGCAGCCTACCAGGCTCCTCCATCCATGGGACTTTCCAGGCAAGAGTACTGGAACGGGGTGCCATTGCCTTCTAGGTCTACCCATTCTCACAGAGAAAGCCAGAGGGAAATTCTACCTGATCAGATCACTGAGTCAGGTCTCTAAAGAGTTGATAATGAGAGCATCTTTTTTTGGAGGTCCCAAGTGTAACTGGGCTACTGACCCTTCTCTGTGCACCTAAAGCCATTTTTATTTCAGATTCCTTTTCTTAAAGAAGCACGAGCCTCCCTGAGCCACATCATGGGTATTTGCCGTCTGACCACTGAGCATCTCTTCCTCCTTTACTGGTCATCGTGAATTTCCAGAGGGAGCCATCATTTCCCCTTTCTCAGTCAAACCCACTGGCCCACCCACTTCCCTTAGGGCTGGCAATTAATTCAGGGGTAGGAACACATCCTAAGTGGTGCAATCAGAGTGATTCTTGGGATTTGTGGGAGAGCGATTAGAAAGAGTTTCTCTTACTGTTAGACTTAAACCTGTAAGCACATTCAGCCAGAATTTCTGGCAACCATCCCCCCAAGACACAGTATTTTGAGAAGGAAGTCATCAGAGTCACAGGAAAAAAATAGGGTTAGGACAAGATGGAGATGTGTGACTTGGAGTTACCATGTCGTGTTGAGCACTTTGTTCAAGCCAGACCTGAAGCCTTGTTGTCATTGTGTTGTGCTTAGTTGCTCAGTTGTGTCCAACTCTTTGTGAGCACATGGACTGTGGCCCACCAGGCTCCTCTGTCCGTGGGGATGCTCCTGGAAAGAATACTGGAGTGGGTTGCCATGCCCTCCTCCAGGAGAATCTTCCCAACCCAGGAATCAAACCAGGGTCCCCTGCATTGCAGGCAGATTCTTTACCAACTGAGCCATCAGGGAAACCCAAGAACACTGGACTGGGTAGTCTATCCCTTCTGCAGGTGATCTTCTCAACCCAGGAATCAAACCAGGGTCCCCTGCATTGCAGGCAGATTCTTTACCAGCTGAGCTACACCTATAGTGCCACCTAATTATTTCCTTGGACATCTGAACAATAGCTACGCTATTTTGGACTTTTAATGGTAGTATTCTCCTTAATACCCAAAGCAGATGTCACAGTTAACAATGTCACTGTCTTTCTAGGTAAGAGAAGATGAAAGAATTAGGATGTTGTCCTTGCATGTCCCAGTTAATCGCCAATTAGTGACTTCATTTCGCTTAAGCCAATTTGAATTAGCTTTTCTGTCACAGGCAACCAAAGATTCCTGATCACTTTAGGGAAGGGGAAAAAATGGAGAATAACATGACTCATTCTTCACTCATCTTCCAAACTTGGATCAGAAGAATCTGGGCTACAGAGTACAGCATGTCCCTTTGCCATCCTTCCCTTTTCTGATCCTTGCTTCTTCCCCCGGGGGCAGCCGCCTCTCTCCACATATATCTCTCTTCCTTGCATGAGCTCTTCATCCTTCCTTGATTTTGGGGTGTATTTTGTTTTGTTTTTCTTTCATATGGCACTGAGCATGGCTTCCTCTCAGTCAGTCTGACAGCCACGCTGTCATGACCAAGAGGAAAGACGTGACAAGTTGCCACCAATAATAATCGCTTGTCATTATCTGTTTCAGTGAGGAGGAAAGGCAAACAGGTCCCGTTCATTAAGTTCCCGTCTCCGGCTGTCGCATACAGAGGGGCTGCCGGGGCCCTGAAGCAGGCAGCTTTATTTTGGAAAAAGGAGAATCCCAGGTTTTCCTATGATACTTGGAAGGGGCAGGCTCTGGCGGTAAACGTTTTAGTAGAAACGTCTTCTTCAAAATGCCCTGATGTTCCCTAAGAAATATCCATGAACAGCTCTGGAACTCAAGCCTTTGGAGGAAATTGCTTCTCTGTTTGGGAATCTGGGTGTTTGGGGAGTCTATCTAGCACAGCCACTGATGCCAAATAGATGGAGGGTTCAAGTCTCAGCTCTCTGTCTTGCTAATGTGAGGGTCTTGGGCAACATCTGTCTTCTCTCGGAGGCTGCGTTTTCTCATTTTCAAAAGGGAGGGAATTTCAGTCCCTGCTTTCAAGAGGTTGTGATGACGAGTGGGTGAGAGTGGGAAGGAAGGAAGGAATGAAGGAAGGGGGTTGTGGGAAAGAGAGAAAATGAATGAATGGATGGAGTGGGGTGTGGGCGAGAGTGGGAAGGAAGGAAGGAATGAAGGGAGTTGTGGCTAAGAGAGTGACTGAATGAAGTGAGGTGTGGGTGAGAGTGGGAAGGAAGGAAGGAATGAAGGAAGGGGGTTGTGGGAAAGAGAGAAAATGAATGAATGGATGGAGTGGGGTGTGGGCGAGAGTGGGAAGGAAGGAAGGAATGAAGGGAGTTGTGGCTAAGAGAGTGACTGAATGAAGTGAGGTGTGGGTGAGAGTGGGAAGGAAGGAAGGAATGAAGGAAGGGGGTTGTGGGAAAGAGAGAAAATGAATGAATGGATGGAGTGGGGTGTGGGCGAGAGTGGGAAGGAAGGAAGGAATGAAGGGAGTTGTGGCTAAGAGAGTGACTGAATGAAGTGAGGTGTGGGTGAGAGTGGGAAGGAAGGAAGGAATGAAGGAAGGGGGTTGTGGGAAAGAGAGAAAATGAATGAATGGATGGAGTGGGGTGTGGGCGAGAGTGGGAAGGAAGGAAGGAATGAAGGGAGTTGTGGCTAAGAGAGTGACTGAATGAAGTGAGGTGTGGGTGAGAGTGGGAAGGAAGGAAGGAATGAAGGAAGGGGGTTGTGGGAAAGAGAGAAAATGAATGAATGGATGGAGTGGGGTGTGGGCGAGAGTGGGAAGGAAGGAAGGAATGAAGGGAGTTGTGGCTAAGAGAGTGACTGAATGAAGTGAGGTGTGGGTGAGAGTGGGAAGGAAGGAAGGAATGAAGGAAGGGGGTTGTGGGAAAGAGAGAAAATGAATGAATGGATGGAGTGGGGTGTGGGCGAGAGTGGGAAGGAAGGAAGGAATGAAGGGAGTTGTGGCTAAGAGAGTGACTGAATGAAGTGAGGTGTGGGCGAGAGTGGGAAGGAAGGAAGGAATGAAGGAAGGGGGTTGTGGGAAAGAGAGCGAATGACTGGATGGAGTGGGGTGTGGGTGAGACAGGGAATGAGTGAATGAAAGTATGAGTAAGAGGAAGGAAAGGAATGAAAGACCATTCAGTGAGAAAGAGTGGTTGAGTCACGGGCGCGTCCTCGGAGTTTGGAGGTGGGGGTTAAGTGGGTGCTGTGGGCTTGGGGGTGTGAGACAAGGGAGCTGGGAAACAAATCTGAGTGTCTGGAGTACAGGAATCAAGACTCTGCTATCCAAACTCTCATGATCTGAAGGCAGAAAGCAAACGGGGTAGCAGGGGCACTCAGGAATTGGGCTGGTATTCCATGTTGTCTGCACACCAGCCACTTGCTCGGCAGAACTCAGGAACCAAACAGATCCAGACAAAATGACAACTAAGCCCCTGTATCCAAACCCAGGAACACAGCCTTTCCTTTCCCAATGCCAACCTCCCTCCCAGCTCCTCTGTTCTGTGCACCCCCCGCACCGCCATCACAGAGCTTCAGCAAAAGAAGCCAGCAGTCAAGGACCACCTGCTGCCTGGCTCCATTTATGTGGCTCGTCCCCAGCTGGGAAATC
Source organism: Aepyceros melampus (assembly GCA_006408695.1). Classification (NCBI taxonomy): domain Eukaryota; kingdom Metazoa; phylum Chordata; class Mammalia; order Artiodactyla; family Bovidae; genus Aepyceros; species Aepyceros melampus. Next base: position 56,834 of record SJXQ01004777.1, read on the forward strand.
CACACACAGAGAGCAAGGTGAGCAGTTGCCGGGAGCTGGGGACAGGAGGGAGGGGCTGCTGATGGGTGACGAAGATTCTGGAAGTGGATAGTGGTCGTATAACGCTGGGTAGCTCAGATCCAGACAAAATGACAACTAAGCCCCTGTATCCAAACCCAGGAACACAGCCTTTCCTTTCCCAATGCCAACCTCCCTCCCAGCTCCTCTGTTCTGTGCACCCCCCGCACCGCCATCACAGAGCTTCAGCAAAAGAAGCCAGCAGTCAAGGACCACCTGCTGCCTGGCTCCATTTATGTGGCTCGTCCCCAGCTGGGAAATCCACACACAGAGAGCAAGGTGAGCAGTTGCCGGGAGCTGGGGACAGGAGGGAGGGGCTGCTGATGGGTGACGAAGATTCTGGAAGTGAATAGTGGTCGTATAACGCTGGGTAGCTGTCACAGAACTGTGCATTTTAATGTGCATTTAAATCCTAAGCTAGCTGTATTTTATCACAGTTTTTAAAAATAGCATACAAATAAATAAAGTAAGCAAGCGGGGCCAGCAGCAGAGGCTGGCTGCTTCTTCTAGGTCCCTTCAGTCTTTCAGCTGGTATAACAGGGGTCCTCAGACCTCACAGTCACTTGAGGTGCTGGGCCAGCAGAAAGGAAGGGCCTCTGGGGCGTCCAGAAGGGCACAGGTGACCATCCAAGTGTTCCTGCTCTTCCTGGGTATCTGAGGTTCTCCAGCAGCCTCGTGGTCACCAGTCACCCCCGACCTCACAGAACGTATACTTGAGTGGCTGTGATGACATCCTTCTCTCAACAGGGCTGCCAAGCAGGCTTGGTTCTTCCCGTTCTTTAACACACTCAAGCAGGACGGTGCAACTGCTCTGCACGGGTACAGACCTGGCAGAATCTCAGGCGGTGGTGGTGACCTGCTGTGGTGCATGGCACACAGGTTTAGGGCAGGAGACACATCTGAGTTCAAACTTCTGTCCTGCAGCTGACCAACTCTGGGGCCCCGAGATTCCGACTCAGCATCAGTAAGCCTCCACGTCCTCTGCTGTGAGACAGGAAAAGCAATTGCCGTCTCCCTGGTGGACTAGATGAGGTCAGGCACGCAGAGCAGCCAGCACAGCGCCTGACCCACAAGTGGAGGCTATAGCTACTGGTTATTTATTCCAAGCTAGTCCCTTATCCCGCATTATCCGACTTAATCACTAGCACAAGCCCTTGGAGTTGGCAGTATCAACGTCAAAGTGAGTTCATTTGAATTCTGTTGCATTCCAAAGCCCTCGCTCTCCACTGTTGGCCACTGTTTGCTTTCTCTCCTCGGCCCAAGGCAGGCTCCTGAGGCGTATATTCAAATATTGCCTAAAGACACCCCTTCTCAGCACAGTGCTGGCTGCCTCTTCTACAAGTGATGCTTCTACAGCATGAGGGTGAACTGATGCCAACTGATTTAGAATCCCTAACTGCCCCCTTTTCTTGCCTGGAGAATCCCCTGGACAGAGGAGCCTGGAGGGCTATGGCCCACAGGGTTGCAAAGAGTCAGACACGTCTCAGGAGACTTGCTCCACACACCACCTGCCCCATTTCACTTGGGCATAATACTCTGCTTACTAATCACTTCCCTGTGATGCTAACAGAATGCAGAGCTTCCTGGAACTCATGCAGCTCTGGCATCTGAAGAGCATCAGACTCACCCATCTCTCATGCCCTTGGAGACCCATGGACCAAACACAGAGTCCCAGTGGCCCCTTTCCCGGGGCAGCGCTCAATTCTCCCAGCACGTTTGTGTATGGGCACACAACAAAAAGCGAACATTTGTTTGTTGCCTCTGACAAGGGCTAAGCCAAGATCCACTTGAAGCTCAAAATAAAAAGGGGATGAGTTAATTGGGACCAGAGTTCATCGCCACAGTTGAACTCCAAGCACTAAAGGAATTAGGAACGTAAAAAGGAGGGTGGTGAGGAGGGAGAGATTTTAACAGAAAAATTGATGGTTTGAATGTTTTCTGGAGAAGGGACATAAAAGGGAAAATTGAATGTCAGCCTCTGAAAAGGGTTCCAAATTGCCATCTGAAAGGAGCAAAACACAATTGATGATGGTCCATTTGTATGTCTGCTGAGTCCCAGGGCTTCCCCGCTACAGATATACTTGGTGCAGGCTCGGCAGGCTTAGGGAGGTGTATCCTCTTCAGGGTCACTGGACACATAAGAGACTCCTGCTTCTGGGTGCCAGAGGCAAGAGGAGCCCTAGCGCACATCCCCCACTGACCTTCCAGCCCCCATCAGTACCTTTCACCCTCATGTATCCCATACTTACTGCAACCTCTGTGGAAACCATGAGAAGTCAGAAGACAGCTCTCTTCCTTCCCATTTTATACATGAGAAAATTGAGGATGGAGGGGGGGTGGCTACTGGCTTCCTAGACTCGCCCAGAGAGAAAGCCATACTTGGTAATAGACCCCACATCATGCTGATGAATGGAGGTCCTCATTTCTTCACTCTGGACTGGCTTTTTTCTTTACAGCTGATGAGAAGCATCCACTGAAGGATTTTTAGCAGGGATATGATACGATCAGATTTTTGTCTTCTGAAAGGACCACCCTAGCTAAAGCTTGAAGAACAGCTTGGACTGAGAGGGGGCAAGAATCGAGGCAGGAAGAGCCAGTTAAGCAGCCACAGGTGCAATCCCAGAAAAAGAGGGAAAGACCCAAACTTGGATCGTGGCAATGGAGATAAAAAAGGAGGAGAAAGATTCAAGAGATGTTTAGGAGACAGATCCTACTGGGTTTGGCAACCAACTGATTGGACTGGCAGGTTGGGGATGTGGAGGAAAGGGAGGATTTGAGGAGGCTGGCCCGGTGAATGGCATGTCACTTACAAAGGTGGAGAACAGGCGGGGGCCCTTGCTTTCTTCCTCCCAGGTGTATCCCTGCCACCTGGTGCCATTCCTAATACAGAGGCGTGGCTCAGGAGACATTTGTTGAATGAATGAGTGAACAAGGTGGGGGAGCAGGTGCTGGGAGAAGCGGGAAACACACACAGGATGTGGTTACGATTGGCTGTTTGCGAGCTTCTGTGTAGGGGAGCCTAACAGGCACTGGGATACGCAGGTCTGAAGACAAGAAAGAGGTCAGGGCTGGAGTTTAAGATTCAGGAATTGTCCATCTGTAAGGAGCTGACAGCTGTGGTGACATATCCTAACCATATGTTTTGGTTTACTGGCTTCTTTTGAATGGGATTAGGAGTCTTGCCCACATGTGTCCATGTGAATCAGGTCCCTGAGTCACACAGAACTAAGGAAGATACTTCTGATTCAGATTCCATCTCCACCTCCAACTTCAACAAGCCAGGAAGCTTAGTAGGCGGCACGACCTTTGGGCAGTGATGCCGGGCGGCTTGGGCATCGTGCTAACAAATCTCAGACAGGCACCAAGTGCTCGTTCCTACCGTGGTTCCCACATCTTTCCCTAACGTTATCCGTGTCATCCTAGGAAGGCTAAAGGTTTCCTTGCTCCCACTGGTGATCAACATGCAGAATTATTTCCAGGGGCTGGAATAAAGTGAACGCAGAGGTGTGTGCCAGGCAAGTTAAGTGCAACAGGTGGGCATTCTTCAAACGTAGGAGAAAGATTCAAGAGATGTTTAGGAGACAGATCCTACTGGGTTTGGCAACCAACTGATTGGACTGGCAGGTTGGGGGTGTGGAGGAAAGGGAGGATTTGAGGAGGCTGGCCCGGTGAATGGCATTTCACTTACAAAGGTGGAGAACAGGCGGGGGCCCTTGCTTTCTTCCTCCCAGGTGTATCCCTGCCACCTAGTGCCATTCCTAATACGGAGGAGTGGCTCAGTTTGTTGAATGAATGAGTGAGCAAGGTGGGGGAGCAGGTGCTGGGAGAAGGGGGAAACACACAGGATGTGGTTACGATTGGCTGTTTGCGAGCTTCTGTGTAGGGGAGCCTAACAGGCACTGGGATACGCAGGTCTGAAGACAAGAAAGAGGTCAGGGCTGGAGTTTAAGATTCAGGAATTGTCCATCTGTAAGGAGCTGACAGCTGTGGTGACATATCCTAACCATATGTTTTGGTTTACTGGCTTCTTTTGAATGGGATTAGGAGTCTTGCCCACATGTGTCCATGTGAATCAGGTCCCTGAGTCACACAGAACTAAGGAAGATACTTCTGATTCAGATTCCATCTTTTCAGGAATTGTCCATCTGTAAGGAGCTGACAGCTGTGGTGACATATCCTAACCATATGTTTTGGTTTACTGGCTTCTTTTGAATGGGATTAGGAGTCTTGCCCACATGTGTCCATGTGAATCAGGTCCCTGAGTCACACAGAACTAAGGAAGATACTTCTGATTCAGATTCCATCTCCACCTCCAATTTCAACAAGCCAGGAAGCTTAGTAGGCTGCACGACCTTTGGGCAGTGATGCCGGGCGGCTTGGGCATCATGCTGACAAATCTCAGACAGCCACCAAGTGCTCGTTCCTACCGTGGTTCCCACATCTTTCCCTAATGTTATCCATGTCATCCTAGGAAGGCTGAAGGTTTCCTTGCTCCCACTGGTGATCAACATGCAGAACTATTTCCAGGGGCTGGAATAAGGTGAACGCAGAGGTGTGTGCCACGCAAGTTAAGTGCAACAGGTGGGCATTCTGCAAACGCCTGAAGTGGCTGCGCTGAAGTGAGGAACTGGAACAGAATCCATGGTCCTTTGTTGTCTATCTTTCATTCTTTCGTTGTTATTGATTTTTGTTCATTTTACTTTCTGAATTTTTAAAACTACTTTTAGCAATAAGTGACATGATACCCATACTTAAAGCCAAGATGAATACAGTTTCGGATTCTCAAGGGTTCTGTACGAGTTCTGGTTTCTAGGGTGTGCGTTTTGGGAAAGTCCCTTTATTTCACTGATCCTCAGTTTCTTCATGGGAATGACAAATAACTCCAGCTTTACCAACTTTATAGAACTGTACAAAGGGCCCAATGCCAAGCGTGTCTTTCATTCATTCATCCTACTGTTTATTCATCTCTGTGCCATGCACCTTGCTGAAGAATGGGGATCTAACGGTGAATAAAAAAAGCCAAGGAACCTACGCCTAGAGAACTTATGGTCCAGGTGGGAGACAAGTAGAAATCAAACTGTTACATGAATGTAAAATTGCTACTGACATTCGAGATTTGAAGGGAAAGTTTATGGTGCTTTAGGAAGCCACAATGAAGGAAACTGAACAATCTAGATGGTCAGAGATTTCCCTGAGGAAGGGATGCTGGAGTGCAAGTGACCTAAGCAAAGAGGAGAAGAGAGACTTCCCTGGCAGTCCAGTGGTAAAGAACCCTCACTTCCATTGCAGGAGACACAGGTTCGATCCCTGGTTGGGGAACTTTGATCCTGCATCCCTTGGGGTGTGGTCAAAACAAAACAAATGAAGAGTAGAAGAAATAGTGCCTCTCATGAAGAGGGAGCTTCATGCGCAAACGCACCATGGCAGAAAGCAAGTGTGAAGGTCTGAAAAGAAGACATCTGAGCAAGGGTGACAAAGACCCCTTCTCTGCATAAAACATACATTTATTGCTTTATGCATAGATAACAGGATATTACTGTTCTCTTACTTCTCAGTTCCCCAGGGATCTTTTCACAATTTCTACTTAATCTCTTTCAATAATTCCCTGGCTGCTCATCAGAGGAAAGGTGTTAATTACCTTATTAGCACTCCTCTGCTTCTCTGTGATCACAAAACACTCTTAACTTTCTTCACCCTGGGAACACCCCTGGCTTGTCACTCTGGCCCTGCGTGCTCCCTGCCTTGGTCTGTTCTAAGCTCAGGGGACCAACATGACCTGACACCAAACCCTTGTTTTACTCCTGGGGCAGCTGAGTGAAAGGGACTGCTCAGGGTCAGCTCACAAACGGTGGATCCAGGGTTGAATTGCAAACCCAAGGTTGCTTTTGCCACATGACAAGGCCACCACTTGCCCTATGGGCCACCAGGGAGGAAGAAGGTCTTTTACTTCTAAAAGCACGCCTTAGCATGTGGTTCCAGACACTGTGGTCTCCTATAAGGAACCTTCTTTTTCATGCCTCCACTTGTGAAACCCCAAATCACCTCTTGAGACATTATCAGGAACAAAATTGCAATCCACAGCTGCACTCTGCTTACACTGGGCAGCCAGAATAGCAGAAATGAGGCAAGTAAAAACCCTAAGAATAGTTCCTAGATGAAGGAGGTTACTAGAACGATACAATCATGTCATACCAAGAGATGGGACCAGAATTCTCAACCACAGGGAAGGGAGCAAGGAAGGGGACAACCCCGACTCCTTAACTGGATGATTTAACAACCCAAAGGTGACCCATGACAACTCTGAAGGGCTAGGCGGCTCAGAGAGGTAGTTGCTGGGCCTCTTTGAACCTCATCTGAGAACTGCCTGCAGGGCTCTGCCAGACAATATCACCGGAGGCTCTTCCTGGAGGGGCCAGCAACCACACTCTTGGGTTCCAGAGTGTGACATGGGTCGCTCTCACGACCAACATCTGCCAAGGAAATGAAGGTCCTCCCCAAAGGCCAGGTTGGCTGATTTTGCAAGGAAGGGGACAACCCCGACTCCTTAACTGGATGATTTAACAACCCAAAGGTGACCCATGACAACTCTGAAGGGCTAGGCGGCTCAGAGAGGTAGTTGCTGGGCCTCTTTGAACCTCATCTGAGAACTGCCTGCAGGGCTCTGCCAGACAATATCACCGGAGGCTCTTCCTGGAGGGGCCAGCAACCACACTCTTGGGTTCCAGAGTGTGACATGGGTCGCTCTCACGACCAACATCTGCCAAGGAAATGAAGGTCCTCCCCAAAGGCCAGGTTGGCTGATTTTTTCATACTGATGATGTGTGCTTCTTGTCAAGTCTTTCCTCTCAGCTTATTGGGAAGGAAGGATGATAATAAACTACATTAGGATTCCAGCTCTGCAACTCCAAGCTGAGTGACTTTGGGCAAGTTGCTTAACCTCTGTTGTGCCTTGGTTTCCTCCTCTG